>JAOTQE010037484.1:0-10090 GCA_025631205.1 Nesometra sesokonis
CGAAACCTTGCTTACGTCGAAATCTCCTTACGTTGCGTCGTTTTCTAACGCAATCGTCGTAAGGCTGTTTCCTGTCAGACCTCGCTTTCTTACCTCAAAACGACGTAGTCGTAACAGAAATCTACCTTCTTACGTCGACAGGAAACCAGGCTTTACAAAGAGCCATTACAACTCTTGCTGTGTTGCAACGTGTATTGCCCCCTCTATAATGTATACATGACACTGCAGTCAAAAGAGTTGTAAAAAAGCGGAGCCAGTTTCGCTATAAAACTCATTGTTTCTGTACTACAGACTAAACAAAAATTATTTAAAATTACCTGTACCTTCCAGGTTAAACTGGACAAATTCTGGACCAAGGACACGCTTACAATACGGTACTGATGTCTAGTTCACTGTGACAAATTTAAGTACCGTACAATAGTTTTTTTTTCAGATTAATCTGTTAAAATGCTGTGTACTGTAAATATGATATTATTAAAATAGAACACTATAATTATCATGTTTTCCTGTTTGTATTTATCAGTTTTTGTGAATTAATAAGTTTTTGTATTTTTTTATTTTTTTTAAGAAATAGCAGTTTTAATTGTATTAAAATTATATAAATTAACAACACCATTTGTTAGACGAGATCATTATTTCATAGAGTTATCTATTGTTTCGTCAAAATAGTTGGTGGAGCCCTTTGTTGCAACAGTAACGAAAAATAGGACATCCGAAAGACGGTATCCTATGCAAAGAAGCACTGCTGATTTTTGTCTCTAACTTACGGTGTTGTATCTTGATGTTTCAGAATCAATGTCAAGCGCGGATCCAAGGGTGGGGGGGGGGGAATCAGATCCACCCCCCTTTTATGACTCGGAAAAATAATATTTTTTGCACACTTTGGGACTCTGAAAGCTGAAAGTGCGCAAGAGAGCATCTGTAGAGAATCTCCCAGGCCCTAGACGTTCCCTGGACCCACAACTATTGCAATCAGTTTACTGTTAAAATCTCACACTTGTGTTTGTCCAAATTGACATCGCCCCCCTTATTTCGAGCTCCGCTGGATCAGCCCCCGAATGTTACATAATTAAATATGTGATAACCATAGACTTATTATTTACGGCTAAAAGGAGAACTTCTACAGAATACATATCCCCAAAGTGCAGTTCCATGTAAGCCCATACTATTCCGGAATTCAACCAATCAAATCGCGTTACGTTCTTACCCTGTTGCTATGTCGAAATTTGACTGTGCAACATCCAGTCCACTGCGCTTTTGATAATTCGATTTTAATTGAATTGGCGCAATATAAATGTCTAAATATTATTAATATTAATTGGGCAAGCGCAATCTTTCATAGAAGTTTCATTATCAATAAATGAAAGTAAATTTAATCTAAATCTAAACACATTGACAACCTAAAATATGTGTGACATATGTTAAAAATATAATAATTGTAAAACAGTTATTATTATTTAACTTGCAGGTTTTTGACGTAGTCTGACGAAATCAAAATAGTAGGTGTCACATGGGACTGCAATTCTACAGTGTTAAGTTCACCATCTAGCCGTAAATAATAAATCTATTGTGATAACTAATACTTGTAAGCTTTCATGTTACTGGTACATTCTGATGTTAGTAAATTATTTTGTTTTTAAATGTTTCATTGGAAAATACCATTCTATAACATACGACTGCAAAATTATTCGGGCATAAATGACCGTAATTATGAAAACAAAGGGCGCCACCTATTATTTGCTATTGTTGTGACATAAGCAGTGTTATTCTCTATAGGCCTAATCCCAAACGCAGTGTTATCATTGTGTTATGCGTTCCACGGTATTGTACTTGGGCATAATTGTAACAAATATATTATAAATACCTTTTCATTTGTAATAATCAAAACATTGATGACGTTCATATAATTTCACTTTAAGATGTCCATATAGTACTCTAAAACAGTTATGAACGCTGGCTGACAAAATCTAATCTCCAGTATTTCTTGTTTTCCAGCTTGGGAGCTCTGAGGAAGAAAAAGGAGTTTTTGAAATAGCTACGGTAACCTTACGGGTCATCTTAGCTCCGCCCTTTTCTTTTCCGAAGTCGCTTCTATCGTCGTTTTTGCATCTATGTAGCTCCACGAACGAACATAATAATTTAATCGTACTGGGTATCAAACGATGAACAGAGTAAAGAATGGGGCTTGGTAAGGGTTGGAGATAGGGCTAGGTCTAGAGTTATAGGTTGGGGTTGGGGTTGAGAGTGGGGTTAGGGTTGGGGTTGGGATTAGAATTACGTCACGGTTACAGGGGCGGCGGAACGTTTTTGAATTAGGGGGCGGGGGAACGAGGTTACATTTTGCTCAGCTACCCTAGCTCGGTTAGATTTTGATGAGCAAAAAAGCGTTATTGCCCCTGAATTTGTGCTTTTCTGGTCCCTGGAAGTGGTTTTGAAGGCCGCAATATTCGTATTTACCTCATTTACATGCTGTTTTTGGATTTTGAATTGTAGTTGTAGTGAAATTTCTGGGGGGACTGTCCCCCCTTGAGTTGTCACTGGGAGACGCGTACCCCCATCCCCGCTCTTTCGCCGCCCATGCACGGTTGACGTTAATCACCCTTACCGTACACTACTTTTCCAAAGATTGCTACCATAAATTGTACTAAAAAAATTGAATATGGAACGCCAGAAACGCACAATAAAGCATTAAAAGTGACTAATTCAAAGAGAAGACCTGTGATACAGGTCATTATGTAGGCATACGTTTGCGTAAGTATCTTGAAAACACTTTCGAAGTTTGTATAATTCTGTTAACCGTAAATCCCCACGAATATAACCCTATGTTGTTTTCAATTAATATTTTTTATTGTTTTTTTTTTTTTGCAAATTAATGAGATAGATATAATATAATTTTAGCTAGAGACTCTCGACAAAAGATTTATCACCGCGCGATGGTAGCACAACCCAGGGCCTTAGACCGACAGGATTTACGTCATTGACGATTTTAACTGTAAAAATACAAATAATTCTCGAAATAGGCCTATATCCAATCATCCAATGGACTCTTTCAGCTGCTATTCTTTTATAAGCCTATGCGGGTAAATATTAGCCTATTTCATCTCATATTCCGTAGTAAGTTCGTTTTTCATCATTTAACTCACACTGTAAATTGAGAGAAAAAAAAACTTTCTTATTTCATTTGCATATCTGCTCATTAGCATGCGTTGCCTAAGCAATTAAGCACGGACCTACAGTGGTATTCTGCTTATACGATGAAATTCGTTACCGGGATGCTGCAGAAAGCAACTTGTCATAGGATACTGATGACATCAATGGTGGCGCCAGGGGGCCGGGGGAAGGGCCCCTAGTCGAGGAAGGCTGGTTCCCCCGTCGGGCAAGATTGACCAATTTCGTCGGGCAAAAGCAAAACAAAACGCTGTTTAAGTGACCCCAAATAAAAGAAAATAGACATCAAATGGGCCAAACTACGTGGAAATAAGGGCTTTTTTGCTCATCAAAACTAACGGGTAACCACGCCCACCCGGACTCCCCTTGTTGGTCCTCCTGTGACCATGGCGCCCAGCCTATCGGGCAAATCATGGCGCCACCACTGGATGACGTTCCCCTCCCCTAAGGGTCACGTCATGTCCTGCTGCCTAAAACATGCTCTATTCTATACGTTTTATTATCCTTATCCGAGAAGAATTGTTCCACCACCAAGACTAACCAGAGGTGAGTGGGTATCTAATCTATGCAATTGTTTTGATATGGTTCTCGATTCTTTTGATTTAACCGCCTACGCTTGGCCATCAGATAGAGCATGGCCTACCCCAGAACTTTGATATGTAAAATTATGTAAGATTATTTTTGTAGGCCAATTCAACATCATTTTCTGGTTGTTTTATTTTAACTATGCCTAAAACTAATATTCTATTTTTGGAATAACTTAATGGGTTTCTAACAATTTCCGGAATAGATCTTAAGTTTATGCCTATGTATTTCTTAGATTTCCGGGATGCAGGCCTATTTAAACCAAAAAACAACAGAAAATACAAACAATAAAAAGCGGTCGACCCTGATTTTAGATATTGGATTAGTCAGGCTTTAACAGTAGAAATATTTTTTAGGCCTTAATTATAAAGTAATTAATAGCATTCTTATTAAAATCATCTGTATTGTCTTTTTTTAATATTACTAGGTTTACAATATTGCCGTGATTGGCAAGGTGTGGTTTGTTTTGCAGTTTTTGGAATTCCCAAATTATAATTACAGGCAAATATTATGTGACGTGTTGTTACTATGGTAACCTAATAGGAAACTGATATCGAAAGAATGATGGTGTTTTGGTATCTACGACTCTCATGTGATCATCATCCGACTCATTTCATATTTGTGTTATATAGTAATGTCCGCCTCATCCGATTTCAATCGAACGTTTATCGCCACTTATCAAGATTGAGTTATCTCTTATGGAATGTTTACATTCATAATATGTAACTTGCAAAATAATCTTCGATAAAGGTTGTTTGACTTTTTCCTGTTTGGTTGCTCTATGGTTTTGGTGACGTTTAAGCTCAGATATTCATATATTTAGACACCTGTAGGTGTGTGTAGTTGAGCGGTTTAACGGGAAATCCGGACTAATTGTAATACTAATACCATGGAGAATATTTCCTCCATTTGAATACAGTGATCAAGAAGATAAAAACCTGTTGCTTATATGTTGGATCTAACAGTGTTATAATTATTATGGTAAGTACGCTGAGTATACTAGGCCTAATATAATATTAAACATTTTAATAGATCGATTAAAACACTTCGGGTAATCTGCACATCATCGACATTACTCGGGATTGTGGATAGATCGTCCCGAGTTCTGAATACTGCGTTCTTTACGTGCACATGAGTCATGATATGCATGGGACCGACGGAATTTACTCTCAAGTAAAATATAGACCTATACTAATAATATGATCAAGACTATCGATATGTTGGTTAAACCTCTTTGTATTCAAAAGAATGTAATGTTTTACTTAAGGGCAGATAGAATTGATTATTAGATTATCACTCCCGCGCGCGTCAAAAAAAATTGTAAATTTTGGTTAATTTTCGTGGCTATACTTACAGCATCAAACTTGAACGGCGCCGCCAGCGGGCGTCGTCCAAGGAGCTATCTCTGTTTTTTAATTGTAAAGTATTAATTTAAAAAAAAAAAAAAAAAAAAAAAAAAAAACCTTCCTCCCTCTTCAATTTTTTTTAAAAAAAGAGTGATAATCTAATAATTATTTCTATTTGCCCTAATGTAAATTCTTGACGTTTTCCGACCAATTGAATTTGGATCGGGTAGCCACTATAGCCTATTCCACAATTATTTTATTGAATGGCCTTGATTGATACCATCTTGTCAATTATTTCGTATATCATTACACTTTATATTTTTGCCATAAACATCTTTATTTTTATTTAATTAACTGTATTATTACTAACAAAAAGCTGTAGGTAATAAGTAAAACAAGAATTATAGGATGCCGGTCAGTGGCGGCGCTACGGGGAACCTTTGCCCCTCTCCCCCACCCCGTCGGGGAGAAAATAAAGGTTTGGTTTTTTTGGTTTTTTTTTTGCTCGGCAGACTGAAAACTGGAGACATTAGTGTGAACCTAGTATGCCAAATAGGCCTACGAGATACAGCTAACAATCATCGATTCCCACTAACAATAATGGTCAACATAGCCTGCCCTATGGAAAAAGTATTTGATGCGTTATTCTCAGTCAACAATATATTATTATTAAGGTTATACTAAAACAAGTTTGCAGTAATAAAAGGCCGACTCTGGTTATCGGGGGAAAAATGCGTGAGTCGGGTTTGTGCAACATCATTTTTTATGCCTAATCTCAATGTCATGATTATCTATAATGTTACAAGGAAATAACGTAAAGCCACAACACAAATTGATCTTAATTTCAGTTTAAATTATAGGCTATTAGGCCTACCCTATTTCAGTGGGATTTTCTTTTTCAACATCATGATTTCCAAACAAAATATGGGTGATTGACTTTCAATGTTGAAATATATAACACTTGACCTTTTGTCACTTTTCAAAATATTATCTATTCATTTTGTTCACTTTGGCAAGCCTACCTGTTAACATTTCTCCAGTAAGAAGGTTTATATCAACGTTGGATTGTTAGTTGATTTTCTACCTGTTCAAACTACTCCATCTCAGTTCTTATTTATTGACGGTACTCTCAACACAAAGTCTGTAATGATAGCACAAGGTGGTTTCTTTACGGGAGGATCAATGCTATACTTATTTCTTCATAAATACGTAAAAATGAAAAAGTCAAAGCCATTTTTCGTCCGGGCCAAGCGGACATTAGAACCTGGCTTATGTTGTTGTTGTTGCTGTTGTTGTTGTTATTGTTGTTGTTGTTGTTGCTGTTGTTGTTGCTGTTGTTGTTGGTGGTGGTGGTGGTGTTGGTGGTGGCTGTGCTGTTGTTGCAACCAGAACTTTAAACCCGGACGTGCATGAAATGTTTTACGCATAATTTATCATTTCCAACAATCCTTCATCGTCTTTATTCAAACCGGGGTGTCCCCTGACCCACAAAACGAAACAAAAATATAGTGTTACTACAGTAATAGCGTTAATAGAGAATTTAGCTCAGTTCGTTAAGATATTGTTTAACAGGATCGTTCTGCCAAACAAAGGTCTTGGGTTTGATTCCGTGTCTCTAACTTTTATTATTTTTATTTTTTTCTCTTAATTTACTCTTTCAAACTGTTAGTTATAATCTCCAAAAATAATCTTAGAATGTTAATTCTATGCGACGTGTCCTAGTTACACAACACAGCCCAAAATTATTGGTAATCGCAGTGACAACAAAAGCCTGGTGAGCGGTCGCTCTTGATTTATTCATGTTGCCTGGTGACAATTTGAAGTAGAACTAAACTAAACTACACTAAAACACTACCTTAATAAATCATAAATCACATAACTTTAAATGCAACGTCTGTTAAGAACACTAAAAGGTTCCCTTAATGTATATTTTACATATCATCATATTCTCAACGTTTTTAATAGAGTTTATTTATAACACTGCTTGTTTTTTGGCCTTACACATAAGACTCCATTATCCAGAGAACATTGTTAAAATATATTCCATGACGTATTTATAGCAGGTCTGTCATTTAGTTTAAATATTTTGTTTTCATTGCAGGATTTAAAGAAGAAAAAATCGGCTGTATTTTACTCATTCGTGTCGCAATTGATCATAATTTGTTTAAATACATCAGTTACAGCAACAACGACTGGCAACGCTTCTGAATTGACGTCACCAGAATTGTCCACAGATTCATCGAGTAATCTTACGGAGGTTACAACCAATGAGTTTATAACTGTAGAAACCACGATTGAGAGTGTTAGGCCTGGATCAACTAACAAGTCTTCTACACAAGAAACTGTGACGCCTGTAGAAATTGCCTCCACTAGACCTGCGTCAAAGCATTTTACAAAAAGTACGACAGAGCCTCAGCCGTCCACTTCAGTATCTTCATCCACATTGATAGGTAGCAGAGGTGCTTTTAATGTCAGTGCTGTTCCTCTAGGAAGTTTCTCTGGAAAGGTCACATGGCTTCTTCCGTCAGTCACCACCGGAATTAAGCATTATATTGTGTTGAACTATAAACAAAGCTGTAACGTTACCAAGTTATCAGATTCAAAAATTGACTCGGAAATAATTTTGGAAAATGTAACAATACACTCTTTGATATTAGAAGATCTTACGCATGTAACAAAATACTGCGTGTGTGTATTAAGCATTTCTTACTCCGATAAAGATATTTCTGGTATTAATCATTGCAATGGTTTCATAACCAACTATGATCACATGAATACTAAAGCTGCTGTAGCACTTGGAATTGCATCTGCTTTTATGGTGACTTTTGCTATCGTAGCAATTTACAATGTTATTAAAAATACGAGGACTGTATACAAAAAATCCAACAAAGACGAGGAACTCATCGGGACTGTTGATAACATTTTGCCAATTGATGAAGAATAAACATAATAATAGCGTGGAAAACTGTAAAACCTTCTATAAAATTAAGCTGAAGTCTAAAACAATTAAATTATTATAAAAACTGTAGCATAACGAATTAGGTATGATAATAGCTCAGTGAGTGTTTGTCATCTCCTGCGAAATACCGTATTGCAGCAATACAAATATAAAGGGCAAAAATTATTAAAGAGAATTTCATAAGTTATCTGTAATTTTGCATATATTATTATTTTGTCTTAATATACAAGCTTATAAAGGGATCTGAGCCGTAATTACTGAAATGTTTAAAATGTTAAACTTTTAAAATGTCAACGCCGATCTACACTTCGTGAGTGTTATCAGTAAAGCAAGCAACTCTATATACGGCTCTGAAGCAACCTTAGCGAGGGCGCCCCTTCTAATGTCGTCAAAATATATGTGTTCCCTCTCGTTTTTGCTAGTAAATTACATTCACCTCACCGTAAAATGGGCTGTCCCCTCTTTAAAATATCTTGGATCCGCCACTGCTTTGTGAGGATTTTCAGGACAACATTAGATCAAAGGGTTATAAAGGACATTGAGGCCTAACTCCTTACTATTAATAACAAAATGTAAAAAGCAAAATGGCATAAGAATTTCGAACCCGGATGTTGACCTGATGACCTGATCACCGATAAACTGTTCCATCTTAATAACCTCTGTTAACGCTTATTAAATTATTGATTTGTATTAAATAATAAAAGTACTTTAAGTCAACCAACGTAGGGAAATTCCGTTGTTTTCATTTATCTCTTAAATCAATAGTCGCTCAATATACAACCAATGAAATATATCACGGAAGAACAATTATGTCAATGCATATATATTTAAGATACACTAAATCCCACATATACGATCTCTGTTTTTCAAGTTAATCTACAGGTTCTTTTAAAATTGGTGTTTAGTGGGAAGATGCTTTTTAGTTGTTTGCAGGCGCGGATCCGGGGGGGGGGAGAAACGGACCCCCCTCCCTTTGAAGCCAAAACATTTTTTTTGCACAATTTTGGGGCGCTGAAAGTGCACCAGGGAGCATCTGTAGAGAAAAATTTTCACGGTTCCTACACGGGCCCTGGACCCACGCCTGTTATCATTTTCCTGTTAAAACCTTATACCTGAGCTTGTCCAACTTGGCATCGGGCCCCCTCTTTCTAGCTCCGCTGGATCAGCCTCTGGCTTGCATAGGTTCTTATTTCTTTATAGTACAAAATTTAATGGTTACTGTACAATTATTGATAGAGTAAAGAAAACTGTACAAAAATGAATTTAATCATGTAATTGGCTTCACTCTCTAAAATGAAATCTATGTTCTTAATTGTCATTTCACAATGAAAAAATCCAGAACAAAACTAGATTGATATTGAATTTCATTGAAAGGTATTTCACTCATTTCCATTGAATTATAGGACTTGTTTTGTTTATTTTTGGATATTCAAATGTCTAATGGAATATGAAAATAAGAACATTGTTTAAAAAAATACCGGTACAAAACTAGTCTGTACAAATCTGTAGAAAGCACTGTAATATTTATAGAAATTAGACTATAAACGATTGGTTTAACACTGAATAACTTTAATTGGTCTTCTCTATGTTACTTCCAAAACACATGTATCAAGATGGCTGCTTTAAATTGAACAGCACCCTCAAATTATAGGAACTACAATATTCCAAACTATAGAGAGCAGCAGACTATATTTCTTATATATCAGACCAGAGTATAATTAACAACATTACATCCCTCCCTGAATAGTTATATTGTCCATGATTAAAGTTTCTTTTAATATCAATTATTTCCTTGTGTATTTATGTATAGTATATACCGGTATTAATTTTGAAGTAATAAAATGAACAAAATAATATATGTGATTTCTACTTTCTTTGTGTCCATTAAAGAGTGAGTGTTCAAATTATTTATATTTCAGAGATTAATCTTTGTGGTGCTCTAATGTTTCTATTTGATCGTCTAACATTCATACCAATTGGTTCATTTTCTGCTGTTTCAAAGTTTAGAGGTATTATTTCACTTTCTGCGGAC
>JAOTQE010037495.1:0-10089 GCA_025631205.1 Nesometra sesokonis
TGTATACACTGGGCCTACGGTTTATAGTCCTTATCCGAGAAGACTTGTTCCACCACCAGAACAATGGTGCAAGCGAGGCTCGAACCCGTGCTGTTGTTATTGCTATGTTTCACGGTTCCCTGCCTTAACCGCTCGGCCATACAACTCAATAGGAAATATAAACAAATACATAAGAAATTTGTATATATTTTGTCTAATAACGTATGTCCGATGTTGATAATTGACCCCTTATTGACCCCTTATTGACCCCTTATTGACCCCTTATTGACCCCTTATTTTAAAGGTTGTAAAATGTGTAATATGGTTTTAACAATAATTAAATTTTGTCCTACAACTTGATGATTTTGCCATGTCATGCCACATATTATATTTTAAGTGTTTTATGAAGTGCGCCACCACTGGATAATGAAGTTTTAGTGGTGTGAGATTTGTTGTTAATATACAAACATCAGAAAGGTATAACAATTCACTAACTATAGAACGCAAAGGGTGCCTTTTGATTGTCTTTTCATGAACTAAATAGAATCACCGTCTTGAAACAAAACTAAGTGTAATATGTTGTGGATGTTACTAATATCTGGCCTAGGGAGACGTATATTGAGGATATGATCATACTCAGTTAAGTAAACCTCCATATGTTAAAGAAGAAACACATGTATTATATTTTTGAACAATGTTTTTTAAATTAATGATTTCAACAGTGATGAAAATTTCCAAAAAAAAAAAAACATTCAACATTCTCATTTACAAACACTATTCATCCGATGACGTCATTAATCTAATGGCCAACGATGTAAATATCCTATAATTTATCATTGATATTTCTTTATTTTTCATATTTTTTTCCTCCTAGTTCAATTAAATAATGTGTTTTAACAACCAAAAGAACAAAATAAACACAAATTTATGTTTTGGAGGCCTTATTTGACCAGTTTTCATGAAACAAACTTTCTCATTTACACACACCTACCGAGGGGTGTGTAAATGAGATGATCGACTGTATAACTGTTCTTTCTAGGCTTGGGAAGTTCTGTTATTTTTAGTTGTGAGGCAACGATAACTATAGTGCTGCCTAAGCCTCTTGTAAATCCTTTTCTGATCCTTACAGCTCATAGGGCTGGAGCTTATTTCCAGTTTCAGTGTTGTGAAGCGGATGAGAGTATACTCAATGTTCTCCCAAATATGGTTTTAGCCATTAAATTTACCGGTAAAAATTACACTTTACCAGTAATAATATTATTATTGAAAAATAATTATGATATAATTCAATTCTAATATATATTTTGCAGTCTTTTACTCGTTAATATTAAAGACAATACAGGAATACTCATAGAGGCCTATAGTTATGTAGATATTTGGGGCAGGGCCAAAACCAACTCAAAAGCCATCCCTTACAGTACAAGTCATGTTTTTTACTAGTATTTTACCAGTATAAATTTTCAATTGAGAGAACACTGATACTCCCCTGTTTGGGAATCTAGTCTATCGCAGGCAACTTCCGAGCAATTTGTCGGTACCCATCATACACCTGGGTAGACTGAAGCAGCGTAAGTAAAGTATGTTTTCCAGGCACACAAGCAAGAGTTTAGTTGAAACTTTCATATTTTGCAATTTTGTTAAATAAATAATATAGCTTTCCCAATTGTAAGAAATACATAAAGTTTCCTGAAAATGTTAAGAAATGTATAGTTATCCCAGAAATAGATTACAGGAATTGAAAAGAATAAAATTGCAAACAAAATATAGTACAGTATAGGGAAGCAGTTAGAGAAACTGTAGATGTTCTTAAAATAAAGTTTAAAAAAAAACCATTTTGAATGAGGAAATTATGCAATGTATTTTTTTTATTATTTATGACAGAATATGTGCAGTATATTTTTTATTATTTATGGCAGTATTTAGCACCTTGTTTACAGCCAATCATTTTTTCTTACTTCCTTATAATATGTCTTGGTCAATCATAAACTTTAAACTAGAAGTTAAAAAGACATGTTATGAGGAGTTTAAAGGGGAATTTATTCAAAAATCCACCCAACAAAATCAAATTTCTTCAAAAATTTACCTGTTTATTATTTATAAAATAATAAACAGTTAACATTAGTTACCTGAATACTTTTTAGACAAGGAAACCGACTCTATAACAGCTCATAAAAAATTATCTGTCTGTAGGTCTGTCTTGTCAAGCACGTTTGTGACTATTTGTGTTTTGTTCTTTCCATATATAATTTCTGATAACCAGCATTGTATGGGTGTCACTTTAAATATTACGAGATATGAAACAATTAATCATCAACTGGTAATACATTAACATTAAAATTGAACTAAAATATCGTTAAAAATACACTTTTAAATGCTTACTTCCTTAATAAAACTGTATACAATATATTATTTTTTTGTTCTGAAGTTATGCAAATTGCGAATAATGCCTCAGGCTACTACACTCGGCGACTTTCGCCTCAGGCATAGTCGCAGAAATTTGAAATTTGCATAGCAGATGATGTTAATAGTATAAAAGCAAGCACTATACAGAACCGATTCATTCGATCACTAATCTTGCTTGTATAGTTTTGGATCAGTAGCTGCACTCTAATCTTCAATCGCCTTGTATAGGCGGTTGTAGAATAGAAATACTAGCCCGGTTTTGTTGGCTAAACAAAAGTGATGGCGTGCAGTGCACGAACAGTTGGTGACACTGACCAGCTACAGCTACTGTGCGCAGCTTTTCGCGTCTTATTGTCAGATCGACTTGTTGAGTTTTATTTTTGAATATAAAAAAGCTAATGGTTATTGAACTTAGACTAGATGATTTCTTTGATAATTTCCAATTACTAAGATAATAGGCTGTTGGTTTTATCTGTGCATATGTCACCTAAGCTATTCTTCCACCGTAAACGCCATTTTTGTATGTGACACGCATAGCTCGCCATTGGTTACTAGATTTAGACTCTTCACAAAAGCAAAGCTACAGATCCGCTTTATTTTTTAGGATCCACCCAAAAACTAAAATTCTGTTCTTGAATTTTTTTATACTTGATAGTAATAAAAGGAGATTATTGTAGATAGTATAATATTTATAAATTTGAAAACAATATATTCAAATTTAAAATGTTTACATTTTTTGAGACTTTGGAAGTATAGGCCTTTTACTATACTTTTTATATACGTTTTAATATCCTATTTAAATAAGTGCCATTTTAAACAAGCATTCACCTCCTTGATTATCTGTACTATAATGCAAAGTTATTCATGCATCCTTCTAGCATTTTTGATCAGTCTAAGTTTTATTAAACATTCTTAATTTTGCAAATATTATCCATTAGAGGCCCCTCAAATTATGCTAGTTTGAATCATATATATTGGTTTCGTCAGTGGTGAACTTGTAGAGTATTGTGAAGGTCCAGATGAGCTTCCAAATGGCCTAAGAAAGCACGCAAAATACCGCAAAATGCGTGTTTTTTTTTTGCTTGTTATATTGGAAACCAGGAACATGCCCACCTCGAGCTTTCCCCTGCTTGTCGGGGGTACCATCCCTGTCGGGGGTGTTGCCCTGCCATCGGGGAAATCATGGCGCTGTCACTAGCTTGAGTAAGATTTTGATACGCAAATTTTTATAAGTTAGTGAATTTATTTATTTTTTAATTATCAGGTAAAAAGATGAAATTTAGTTTTTAAGATTACAAAAAAATTGATGAAAGCTTACCTTCAGATCCAAATGAACAACCCCTTTCTTATGCATGTACTGTAGACCCTCAAGAACCTGTCTTATAAAGAAGGCAGCCTTGTCTTCAGTGAATGTCTCTTCATCTATTATTCTTTCAAATAACTCCCCACCAGTCACGCTGTTTTAGAAGTTAAGGAATTTAAGTTGAAATCATTTTTTATTCACTTCTCGGAAAATATATTTATCATTACATTTATTTTATTTTTTATTTGTTTATACGGAATGTTAATTTCAGTGCTACAGCATTCAGTTAAAACACAACTTTTTACAATATTATTAAGTACTTATATTAAATAAATTATGTATATAAAATTCACTAAGAAATTATAATAAATTAAATATTTTGAAATACATGAACATAAAAACAATATCTCAATTTCAATTTGGACAATATCAAAGAAAATATGTATGTATTGAAATATTTATTATATTGATGTTATGAGATACCATTATCAAATAATAATGACTTTAATTGAAACAACATTTTTGCATCAGTGGCACATGACCTGAGACCATTTAAAATAAAATACACAATACAAGGTACTGATAACAACTGACAATAAAAATTAAATGATAATCCGATAAAATTAACAATTACTATTTAATAATGCATTTTAAGATGAGCAGTTAAGATATAATTCTTAATATAATAATAAAATTAACTGATTTAAAGTTTGTAATGTCTTCTGCAATGTTGTATAGTGGGTTGAAATATACAAAAGTCCTATTATCTGTTATTCCAAGAATGGTCTGTAAGACTATTATTTATTTGATGTATAAAACATTGAAATCAATACAGTGAACTTTAACATCATATTTACATTGAATGGCTTTCTTCTATTTAACAACTAGGAACCCCTGTATTACGAGCTGTAAATTGGATTTGGTATAAGTGCATTTAAATATATTCACAATTTTTCTGTTATCATTTCCAATATTTCATTTTGGTATAATAAGAATAATTGTATTGCAGTAAAAAAATGAAATGCTCATTTTTGTATGAAAATAAAATCATTAAGCGTTAATAAGATTTTGGTGATATTGGAAACATGTTTACCTCCTCTATAATTTCTTTTAAATATTTGTCCAACGGCAATTTCAGTTCTCTCTTGCAGGCAAATATACAACAATATGTAACATATTACTGACTTACATAGCTCATGCCAAAACCCTCAAAGCAATTTACAATGAAATATAATGCCATAGATAAGTCAAATTATTTTAAAAGGTGTTTTTAAGTATGCAAGGATTGAAGTTGCCTGAAAGCATTTCAAAAAGAAAACAAGATGAACAAACAATTCCCATAGAACCTAGTGAAAGAATAAGATGGTAGGCAATTGAAAATATTTGATTTTATGCAAGTCTGCTTGATAAGACCATTTTAACCTCATATAAAATAGTGGGAATTATTTTAAAAGGTACAGACTTGAAAGTATAATGCATACTCCAGGCAATGAGATACATGCCATCATGGCAGGATTAAATATTTTGATATAAATTATGTCATCATCAGGAATGTGATTTCTGTCATTTCTTTCATTTTTTTTATGAATGATAATAGTGCTGCAGTGCCAAATCATGTCAGAAACTGTAAAGGTGTTGATTTTAGAAATTATGAAGGCCTATTTATACACATACAGTAATTCTTTAAAGATACACATAGGCGGTGGTTAAATAACTACGATATTATCTACAGGAATGAAGAAGAAACTTTAAGCCTACTCTCATAAGACCGCTTGGCAGAGCTCCCAAGTCTCCAGGATTGTCATGGAGTCTCCAGGAATTTTGGATCATCTCCCGGCTTCCCTCCCGGAATTTAGTTTTCTCCAAGAAATTCTCCAGGTTTTGTAAATGTTTCACAATTACAGCATAAATTGGTCTATTAGTCTATTTCTTCAAAATATTCGTTGATAATAAACAACTGTGAAGTTCAACAATGTCTTTGATGAATAGTAATAGCATATTTTAACAGTGTAAAAAGATAAGAAACTATTGTTTTATAATAATCAAGGTGTTGAACTTTTTAAGGGTACTTGTAAACATTACAAACAGTGCTGAGACAACCACAAGAAAATCTCCAAGAATTTGTCTTTTACAACTTGGGACCTCTAGCTTGGTAAATATTAAGTGATCCTCCAGGGGAGGCTTTTCACAATATGCTTTGCATTGTTCTAGGGCTTGAGTTGTCCGTAGTATTGTTATACAGTATACTGTTTACAGTCAGTACACCGTTAGTTTGATTACCGAGACCTTGTTAAGGCTACTGTTTGTTTTGTGGGTTACAAATGTACCACGATCAAGTTATTTATGTTGAATTTATTGGAGTATGACTCATCATAAATGTAGGCCTATGAAGTTAACATAGGCTGAAATTCTCACTCTTGCAAAAGCCGAAACAAGTACATTTTTTACAATCTTTTCTTGTTTGGCTACTATTTTTTACAGGTTACAATTGTACCAGGATCGAAATATTTACACTGTGTTTATTGGAGTTTCACTCACATAAATGTAGGACTATGAAATTAACATTTTAGTCTGAAAGGCTCACTACCTCTCAAAAGCAAAAACAGAATTCTTTGCCACCTCTATAATTGAGATATTTATGCTAAATTTATTGGCGTGTGACTCATTGTTAAACTAGGACTACAAAATCAACATGTGGGCTTCATGTATTATACTGCCTGAAATCGATCTTCTGTTTAGGCCATTATTTTTTAATTCTTTAGGCATATGATGTAGGCTTGATTTTAGTGAACAATAAACTTTTCTCTTACAGGGTGAAGACATAAAAATGCTTTGTATTTAAACTAATTCAACCTATATTATAGACAAGCCTCTCAATACTGACACCTAGAAAACCAAACTTGCTAAATCAAACCTTTTATGAAAGTTCTAAAATCATGAAACTAATATAAACATATTTAAACTTGACTAAACCGAATTTTCCTGAAAACCAACCACATTGGATGGATATGTTTATCGGATTTGACTATATCAAACTGTTATTACAATAGCTTCTCCCACCAGGCGCAGATCCAAGGGGGAGGGGAAGATGTGCCACTGGACCCGGGCTCCTTTTGATTTGGCAGAATATTATTTTTGGCACACTTTGGGCCTCTAAAATTGCACCAGAGAGCATCTGTAGAGAAAAATTTTCCAGGGCCATAGGTGGGCCTGAACCCATGCCATCAGTTTGCTGTTAAAATTTCACACTGTGCTTGCCCAACATGGCATGAGGCCACACTCTTTCGAGCTCGGCTGAATTCGCCCTGTACTACCTTCTGTTTAAAACCTGTTTCTTCCAAATTTCAATATATTGTATAAGAGATCATGTCAAAATTATGCTGCTGCAGTTACTGCAGTAATTTAGTTACAACAGTATTACTTCAGTAGCTGAAAGGGAAATACTAAAAACAACATATTGAGATGTGACCTTGTGTAGCACTGTAGCCACAAAAGAAAACATAATAGCACTAGATTGCTGCAGTAACTGAAGTAAGTTTAATAGCAGTAGATTACTGCAGTAACTGCAGTAGAATAATTTTGACATTTTAAGTCTAGAGACTTATTATTTTCAGAAATTTTTTTATGAGAGTGGGATCCTCCCTCCCAAACACACCCCCTGGCGAAGTCAGTCTTTCTCTGTTGACCCCCACTCTCTAAAGCGGATGCCACTGATTGATACAGTAGATATGTTATGTGTGCCTTTAGTCTGTCCATTAGAACAAGAACTATTAAACCAATAATGCTGTTTACCTTAAAGGGTACTCAATGCTATCATTTAAGCCTATGTTTAAACACTGTTATCTATTCTTTCTGTAGTACTGTGCACCATGTGCATATACAATACCAACAGGTCTTTTAAGTTATACAGCTACCATACATTATGTGTACATTCCAATTATAAATTTTGATCAATTTTACCGCATTCAAAGAAATGTAGGGTAATTTTCAATTAACCACCTCATTGGCTTACCTCATTAAATGTTTAAAGGATAGGAATATAATGTATAGCTAGGAAATCAAGTGGAAACTAATCCAATTATCCATTGTAACTTTCTAGAGGGGAAGTACACCTAATGTGTACAGTGGCGGACCCAGGGGTTTCCCAAGGTGCTGCGCAATCTCCAAAATGCTTGAGGATGTCTCTAAAAGGGCCGGCAGAGAAATTGAAAACAAACAAAAACCATATAACTGACAAAATGGTCACAAAGAGTAGAGACCTTGTCACCTGGTTCTATCTAGTAGATGATTCAAAAATTGTCCGTCTATAAGTACAACATGGTACAACGTACCACTGAGGCATGTCATGGCAAAACCACCAAATTGTCGCAAAATTGAAAAATTGAGTTAGTAATGAAACCATATTACACTTGTAAGCTTTAAAATGAGTGGTCAGTTATCAAAATCTAACATCTATAACCAAAGTAATGGAACAAAATATAAAAAAATTTACTTTATATTTATTCATATTTTCTGTTTGTTATTTGCTATTTCACAACAACTTGGTAGTTTTGCCATGCCTTGCCCCATGTGTACTGTATCAACAAGTACTTTGAGCTACCTATACTTTACCTACCGTTCTATACCTTCCATGTTTCCAAATATTACAACACATCAGTTATCAACAGGTAGAATCAAAGGCCCGATACATGATCCATAATGGGTAAGACAGCCAGCGCACAATAACAATAACTATATAATATGCCTATTAGCTGCTAGTTTCCAGCTTCAAATCAACTGAAAAAGTTGTACTCCACACACACCACAAGATTATCATCTATGGTCTTTTGATCCACGAGAATCTACCATTTTTCATAAGGGGGTTTTGTGGAGTATCCTGTATATAAACAATTCAGGATGTGTTGATCCAAGGGCATTGTTCCTGTTCCATAGACTTATCCCCTTGAAATTGCACAACAAAACAGAATGATTGAATGACTAAGATAGATAGCTTAGAAATAGAGTAAATTAATCTCGTTCGTGTTTATGCCAAACATCAATATAGATATATACCAGTAATCCCTAACCCACTCGAACATGGATAAGCAATGTTGATCATAATGGTGATCATTGTGAAGTATTTGCATTCTTAATAATCATATCGCACCCATGTTTTCATAACTCGATAGCATTCGCACCCATTTAACAAGTTTTCATAGCTCGATAGCATTGGCTCTAGCATCCTTTTAAATTTTGTATTATATACTGGATTGATTTATCCTTGTTCACTGATTGGTTAAAAGCTTTGGGGCTGTACCCCTCAGCAAATAGTATTTTGCAGTCACTTTGGGACCCATAGTTTTAACCAGAGCTTTTCGTCTCAGTATATATTTGTATAATAACTACTCACCTATGAAGAAAGGTGCATTAATTAATAAGACAGGTCCTATGGAGTTCCCTCATGCTGAAATTTATTTCTTTAAAATTTGTTTGAAATATTCATTTACTTTTAAACCTTGGTTCTGGTGTCAACTGATAGTTAGGCAAGTCGGTAACGTTTCAGACTTGTAATTAGAGAGCCAAATAAAACAAGGGTTTGAGTCCCTTTTAAAGCTATCAAGCATCTTTACTGTTAATTTAACTGTTTTAAAATTTGTTTGTAAGCTTTATTTATTAATTTAATTCTTGTCAACTGGTGAATCAGTCAATGAAAAAAGTGAGTAAATTCACTCAGGAGTTCCGCCGCATCCAACCTCTAAACAAACCAATCAGATCCAAACCTCACACCCTTGTACTAAGATCTCAATCTCACTTGACAAAAAGCACTGCATCCAAACTTTTTAAAAAACCTGGTAAATTAAGGTTTAAATTTCACATCAGCGTGTAAGGATATCTCAATGCTACTTCCTTCTGTTCCTAAAAAAGCGGCACGAAAAGTAATGTTGTTTTGAAGCAATCTTTTTTCAAGCATCCTTTTTATTCATCATCAAAAAAACTTCACTTACTTACTTAATCAGATGGGTAAATCAAGAGCTCCTAACTGGTGTAGACCATTGACAGACTTTACATAGTTACAATGTAACTATAACCTGCACCCCTTTGAGGTGATCTTTTTTAGGTGTTATAGGACCTTTTAATGACCCTGATTTATTGTTATATGAACCAACCACAAGAACATACATTTTTATTCCTATAAATTTTGATGTAGGGACTTTCCCGTCTGAGGTGTGTTTAGTATGTTATGTAGTTCCTTATTGACATATCGTTAGCGACGCCACGAACTGACACTAACTAAATGAATTACGCGTCTTTACGAAGTGACACTAATGTTTAGCCTTAAACTACTAATTAATTAACTAATAAAGTCGAGATTTAACTACAAAATATAATAGCTGGGTTATGTACGTTTACAGACATACAAAAAA
>JAOTQE010037506.1:0-10089 GCA_025631205.1 Nesometra sesokonis
AAAGCTACGCCTCCTCTTTCGAAAAGTAAAATATATCAATATTATTAACATTGCCTACAAAACGAAAATATTTAGCAATCAAGAGGCCACATCTGAAGACCAAAATGTCCCGGGGGAGCATGCCCCCGGTCCCCCTCCTGCCAAAAAATCTTATCTTAACCGGTCTCTCTCCACCCCACCCCCTCTTTCCAAAAGTCTCCATCCGTCCCTGTCATTGGGCACATGTACACAAGTTTTAGGTAGTATACCATTGTTATGGTCTCTAAGTAGAATGTCCAGAAATTTCACTTGTTCTAAAAAATAATGTGTCTAAATATAACTTGGTCGAAGGTTACATTAAGAATTGCTAAGCAGCCCTAATACTAATTGTTTAACACTGATTAATGACGTCACCACTGTACTGACTAGACTATCAGTCAATATACAGATAGTAGACCATGGACACTCTTCTTTTTAACTTCATTTTCTTCATTGTATACAGTTAATCCTCTGTCTACCAATAGAGTTGTTAATAGATGATTACACAATCAACGTCAGTTGAATAAATCGCAATCAATAATGATGGGCTCACAAAAACAACACCCATACCGAATTTAAAGACAGCTAATAGGTGTCTTTTTAGCTTAGTATGTACAAACAAACATGATTCATTATTATCATTAATGACGTTATTAGTTGTAATGCTAATAGACAGACTTATCAGCTTAATGAACTTGCAATACATCATTTTTAAACTCAATTTAATTTTTGTAACATACTTAATCGTTTAAACTGTTATTGTAAATTAAATAGACAAATCTTTTGATGGACAAAAACGTTTCTTAACTTCCAATTCTGAATGCATATTGCATAACCAAGATACGCAGCGTCTTATTTCACTATTCCTGATTATACAAGTCTCTAATAATGAGGGGTGGGTTATCAACAACAGCAACACAACAGACACCAATTCAGAGCTCTCAAGTCTTCAGGGTTTCCATGGAGACTCCAGGAACCAGAGTCTCCAAGAATGCTATGGAGTCTCCAGGATTTTCCGGAGTCTCAAGGACTCTACCGAAGCCTCAAAGAATGCCATGCAGTCTCCAGAATTCTACCGGAGTCTCCAAAAATACCATGGAGTCTACAGGATTCTCCGGAGTTTCCAAAAATGCCACGGAGTCTCCAGGATTCCATAGAGTATCCAAGAATGCCATGGAGTCTCCATGATTCTCCGGAGTCTCCAAGAATGCCATAAAGTCTTCAAGATTGCCATGGAGTCTATAAAAATGCCATAAAGTCTCCACGATTTCCATGGAGTTTCCAAGATTTTCATGGAGTTTTCAAAAATCTCCTGGAACGTCAAGAAGTGTCCAAGATTCTATGAAGTTTTCAAGAATTCCATGGAGTCTCCAGGATGTCCATGAAGTCTCCAAAAATGCCACGAACTTTCCAGAATTCCATGGAGTCTCCAAAAATGCCATGGAGTCTCCAAGATTGCCATGGAGTCTCCAGGATTCCCATTGAGTCTCCAAGAATGTTATGGAGTCTTCAGGATTCTACCGGAGTTTCCTAGAATGCCATGAAGTCTCCAGAATTCTACCGGAGTCTCCAAAATACCACGGAGTCTCCAGGATTTTCCGGAGTTTCCAAGAATGCCACGGAGTCTTCGCGATTCCATGGAGTATCCAATAATGCCATGAAGTCTTCAAGATTGCCATGGAGTCTCCAAGAATGCCATGAAGTGTCCTATATTTTATTAAGTCTTCAAGAATGTCATGGAGTCTCCAGGATTCCCATGGAGTCTCAACGAATGGCATGGAGTCTTCAGGATTCCCATGGAGTCTCTAAGAATACCATGAAGTCTCCAGGATTTCCATGGAGTCTCTAAGAATGCCACGAACTTTCCCGGATTTCATGGAGTCTCCAAGAATGCCATGGAGTCTCCAAGATTGTCATGGAGCCTCCAGGATTCCCATTGAGTCTCCAATAATGTCATGGAGTCTTCAGGATTCTACCGGAGTCTCCTAGAATGCCATGAAGTCTCCAAGATTCCATGGAGTCTCCAAGAATTCCATGAAGTCTCCAGGATTCCCATGGAATCTTCAAGAATGGCATAAAATTTTTAGGATTCCATGGAGTCTCTAAGAATGCCATGGAGTCTCCAGGATTCCCATGGAGTCTCCAAGAATGTCATGGAGTCTCCAAGATTCCCATGGAGTCTCTTAGAATGCCATGAAGTTTCCAAGAGTCTCATATAGTTTCCAAGCTTGCCGTTGAGTCTCCAGAATTGTTTTCCATCTCACGTGCTCCAAGAAAACCAACACTTTTTCCCGGAATTTGAATTTATGAATGATTTGTCTCCGTCTCATTATTTTCTTTAAAAGCTAAGCCAATTTGTGCTATTAATAAGTAGAAATGTAGAAAACATGATAGAAATAAAGTAATTCGATAAATAATTGGGTGTTATGGTCCATCCAACCCAAAACCTCATTGTTTTGGGTGGGTTGAAGATATCGAAATTCTACAATTAAGCATATGAACACAAGTTTCTGGTAATACCAGGGAAAAATACGCTATCACGACCATAATGGTTGTAGCCTCTAAGTATAAATGTTCAGAAATTTCACTTTTACAACTTGGGACCAATTCCAATTACAAATGTTACAATTATAAAGTGTCTAAATATAACGCGTAATATAATGTAATAATAATCTTATAACCTATAATATATATATAATTTATATAAATACAACTTGTAATATAATTTATATAAATACAACTTGTAATATAATTTATCTAAATATAACTTGTAATATAATTTATCTAAATAAACTTGTAATAGTTTATCTAAATATGTGGGACAGTGTGTCTTTAGGTTTTCAAGCTTGATATTTTTTTTCTTGCCGGAGCCAGGCCGAGGGAGGGATGGGTTGGAAAATGCAATATGAATTGATTATAATTTGTGAAGCTAAAAACTGTATTTGAGAGTGTCTAATGTAATCTGTAAGTTGAGTATTTAAACTATGTGTTTTTTAAATAAATGAAATCTGAATAAATTCACACATTATTAAAAAAATATACAGTTTTTTGAAATTAGCTTTTCAATGTATCCCTCCCTTGGCTTGGATCTGCCACACATTCATTGTTAAACCAGACTGCCTTATTTCATTCGTTTGTTCGTTCGCTCGCTCGCTCGCTCGCTCACTCACTCACTCATGATGATGATTGATTTACTTACCTACCTACCTACCTACCTATCTACCTACCTACCTACCTACCTACCTATCTACCTACCTACCTACCTACCTACCTATCTACCTACCTACCTACCTACCTACCTATCTACCTACCTACCTACCTATCTATCTACCTACCTACCTACCTATCTACCTACCTACCTACCTACCTATCTACCTACCTACCTACCTACCTATCTATCTACCTACCTACCTACCTATCTACCTACCTACCTACCTATCTACCTACCTACCTACCTACCTACCTACTTACTTCTTACTTACTTACCTACTTACTTACTCACTTACTTACTTGCTTACTTGCTTACTTACTTACTTACTTATTTTATTTTATTTATTTATTTATTTATTTATTTGGTTGGTTGTTTGTTTGTTTGTTTGTTTGTTGGTTGGTTGGTTGGTTGGTTGGTTGTTTGTTTGTTTGATTGATTGATTGATTGATTGATTGATTTTATTAAACGGTGGCCATGACTTAAGGTTCTCATGAACTTACATTTGTCTGCCTCACGCATTTATTGCTATTTTATATATACTTTTTTTAGATCTTTTAAATGAATTGTTTGTACTTTGTAATTTATACTGTACTCGCTAAAACAACTGAGCATGCTTCAAAACGTCAAATTCTTATTGGATTTACTTAATGCTTATCAGAAGACTGCATTATTTTTTAAACCACAATACTTATTTTGTAGTGAAACCTCACTTGCTGCCACATTACGTAATTTCAAAATTATTGGTTTTAAAACAATTCAACAAACTTTTAGTTAATTAGTAAGTCGAATAGATCGAATAATATTAACTTACTTTTAACTTATTGTATGATAAAGTCATGACACGATGTCATAGATTTCAGTGCTTTGGACGAATTATACTTTATTTTGCTTGAAGTCGATTAGTGGACCTGGACTGGGTTTCATAAATACATTTATGTAGACGAATCCTTTCATTTCTATACTGTGATCTTTTAATTTAATATTTAAAAACCTATTGCTAATTTCAAAAATTAATGGAATATTCAACTTTACAATGATTAATTTCACAAGATTTAAAAACGTGCTACTACTTTAACAAATTAGTGGATAATCACCTTTACAATGATTCATTTCATTGGTCGAAAAACTTTGCCCAATTTTGGCTCGATGTACCTCACGCCTAATAACCCTGCGATAATGGGGATTAACGAACTAAACACGATCAATAGACAAAAATACTCATAGTTAGTCATTAAGTGACAACGGGTTGTTTTTAGTCCGTTCTAAGAATAGGATGGTAGATTTGTGACGTCATTGGGGAACATTTCACTGTTTGAGAGGTCTATAAAAGAAGTGAGATTTTCTAGTAAGATCACATTAAACAACATCAGGAGCAGGTAGACTTGAGGGAAGAAAATCTTATTCAAAGACATCAGAAGCAGGCACACGAATACTGAGTGAAGAAGATCGCATTAAGAGAAACAGAATCAGAAGGAGATTGAGTATTGACAAATAGATCATATTCCCAGCGGTAGCAGAAAAAAAAGGTAGCAGAGTATTCAAAAGAGGAAACATGAATTTATCACAGGTTAGATCTTCTTAAAACATCATTATCATTTTATTGAAATTCACTTTGAATAACTAGACCTAAGTTATTTATCTTGGTCCTGTCGAGATGACATGAATATCTAGGCCTACAATGGGGAAGTTACTCTCCCTTTCTCATATTCCACATAATTCTTTAAATGCAATACCTGTTAAACTACGGCTACGTTTGGTTGCTCTGTTGTTCGTGTCTACACAGATTTTTTCAAAAGCAATTTACGTAAAAACAACTTCAATATTTCTTATTTCAAATCAGTTAATACGTTTCCAACTTTTTTGGTTGTCATAATTTTCCGGATGGTTGTCTTTAAACATTTGAACGATTGATAGGTGTCAACTTAGATATCGATATTTCTAAAAGTAGTTCGATGCAATATAGTTTAAAACATAACAATTGAAAACGTAACTAATTCCAAAGAATAAGTAATTATTTCCTTTGTATTTAAATAGGTGTCCATATTCTTCTATTTCAGTACATTGCAAGTGCTACAGTAACATTCGCCATAATCATTGCAAATGCAGGTAAGTTATTTTTAAAATAAATTCACTTGTTTTTTTAAAACCAATGAGTGATGGCGTATTAACAAAAAATATTAACATCTAAATTAAAAGATAAGAATTTTTTTTAACAGTTTTAATATTAACTTAGTAATGAATGTAGCAAATTTAAGAATTCTGATTTAATTAAGAAAAAAAACAAATCCTTTAAAATAGTTCAATATAGCAATCGTAAAAATTTTGCTATACGTTTCAAGCGATTATATATTTCGTTTAAAAATGCGTCATGTTGTCTAATTATAGACTATTGCTTTATTTTTTTTATATAAATAACCATTGGAAATATTTAATTCCTTTCCTTAACTTTTAGTTTGTGTTTTGTAACCAATGCTTAAAATATTACAGAATATGGGTTGACTCTTAATCTTAAAAATAATATAAATGAACCCACTAAATAAATCCTTTCAGTGACACATACAACAGAAATTTAAGGTGTGAAACAAACAATAGAATATTTATATAATTGTATTCACTAGCGCTAAAGTATTATAGTTGTGATGTCGTACGGTAATCACTGAGGTTTTATGTGGTTTAAAAACAACAGGTACAGTATAGTATATCGTGACAACAGTATCTAGCTCGGACGTACGCCTAAGAACAATAACAGTACCCGTCTGGTTAACCGATTAATTAGGTAATGAACTTTTTTTCACGCGTGAGCAGTATTTACGAAATTAAAGATTTAAGGCACTTCAGTTGGAATGGACATTACTAAAATTTGGGTATATTTTTACAATTTTAATGTAAATGTTTTTATGTTTTAAGGGAAGCCCATGTATGTCGATCTGGTCCTAACCAACTTCATTGTTAATAACAATAGTTTGTACTATTTAACATAGACATGCACGTTTGTAAAACATTGGTTTTATTCAACTAAATAATTGGATAAAAACGTCGGTATAACATTTTGTTTATTTAAATATTTTTACTTAAAGGCCTACATAATAGTTGTGACTTAAACGACCTATCTTAGGATGTGTGCTTAACTTATCTAGGCCTATGTGTTGTGTTTCTTTAGATTATTTCCCTGTACCCATGTAAACTTATATTGAAATGAAATCAGTGAAAAATATTTATCTATTATTAAAAAAACAAACCTGTTATGACAGAGGGCCCAGTACACTTATAACAGGTTACAGCATAAATACAACTATATAGAAATTGAAATAACCCGACTAAACTATAGTCGAAAACATGAAATATAGATAAATAAACGATACATCTTAAAAAAAATCATCTTATTTTTTATTTATAGAACTTTCATCTGCATCATACAAAAGAATATGTTACTATACCAACTGGGCCCAGTACCGGCCGGAACCAGCCAAGTTTTTTCCAGAACATATTGACCCTTTCCTATGCACTCACATCGTATACTCGTTTGCTGACATGAATGAAAATTATGAACTAATTCCATATGAATGGAATGATGACGATAAGGAATGGCAACAAGGAATGTATTCAAGGGTAAATGCAATATTTTTACTATTTTTCTGTTATTTTTTTGTTTACGCTGTTTTATATGATTAGAGAGTGTCGCTGTAATGTGGTAATAAAGAGTAAACCAGAGTTCTAAAAAGGTCTATCGAAACATGGTTTCTAAATAGGCTCATCGGTATTGAATACAATTTATTATTTCTAAAAAATTCTTGTCACATCCACTGGCGAGTTTTCTCGTCATTTACACACTTCGTCATGCTTCCTAACCAAGTCTCATCATGAGGCTTAAGGACGCTGTTCGTGGAAAAGTAACCAGTGTGCAGTCAGGTTCGAACCCGGGACCTCGGGATTGGAAGGCAATAACAACCAACCTACAGCGCCACCCCTAGTATACTAATTCGTATTTCTTAATGTCTTGTCATGTGTCACTCGACTATGAAAACAATATATTATGACACCAAAAATTACAGACAATGATTTTCAAATGTATTATAGTTTTGTGCCTATATTATAATCTATTTCTTTAGTGGAAATGTGTTACCTGCCTCCTATAAAATAACCCAAACAAAATATTGAAAACATTATTAATGATTTCATTAACATTTTTAATAACTTTGATGTTTTATCTGTTTAAGGTGAATGACTTAAAATTGATCAATGAAAATCTGAAGGTTGTCCTGGCGATTGGTGGATGGAATTTTGGTTCCGAGATGTTTTCTGAAATGGTGGCTACCGAGGCCACTAGGGCACACTTCATTAGGACTTCTATAGATTTTCTACGAGCAAGGAATTTTGACGGGCTTGATCTAGATTGGGAATACCCAGCCGCAAGAGGAGGTATACCAGAAGACAGAGAACGATTTACTCTGCTCATGAGGGTAAGGGTACAAATTAGTCGCCAAAAATTTAGTCTCAGTTATGTTAAATCATCTTCACCTAGAAAACTGGTGGAAGAACGGTCGTTGTCAACTCGCCACTACCAAATTCACTTCTAAATGAAAGAATGTACCCTACAAACCCTGTCCTAAATCTCCTCACCCACCGTCACACCTATTTCTACCTACTGTACGATATATGTGGTTTACTTCAAAATAGAACATTGCCATTTCTTATGTAGTCTTTTCCTGTTAGTCTGCAGCAAATACCAGGAAATGTTCCACGTCAGTTAAAACTGTATAAAAAGCCATTAACAAAAATATATTTAATTTATAGGAACTCCGTATAGCTTTTGATGAAGAATACATCGCTAATAATTTCGCCGAAGAAAAACTGTTACTTTCAGCCGCTGTAGCAGCTGGTGAATACTACGCCCTTGGTGGCTATGAGATTGACGAAATTGGAAAGTAAGTCCAATGACTAATCTTTAATATTTGTAGACCACGATTGTGTTCTAGAATCCCTTATATGCTGAGTGCTGAACGTTATGATTGGTTATGATTATACCTTATGTTACGGGGAAATTTCATAAAGATAAAAACACTGTGAGAACTATAGAATAAAAGCATTACATAAGGGCGACAGAATTATATAATTGATCAATTTGCATAATTTCTGCGTACTAATATTTTACCAGAGTACTCAATCTTCATTAGGATATCAATAGTATTAAACATACAACAGTATTTTGAAATATATGTTTCTTGTTTACAGGTATGCAGATTGGGTTGGGGTTATATCGTATGATTTACATGGTTCCTGGGAAACACAGACAGGTCACCACAGCGCATTGTATCCGGCAGCAAATGAAATTGAACATAGGCTAACTATTGTAAGTACTGTAACTTAGCTTAATTTTGAGGCTTATAGTTTATAAGAACATCATTTGTGTATTTATCCTGTAAAATAATTGTGACCTATTTATGAAAGAACCGTCTTGAAATATTTGAAATGAGGGTTTATTGTTTAATTACTTCATTTATGTATTTGAATACTGTATTAATGTAAAAATATGATTTTCCTTTAGTTAATCAAATAAGTTTAATCTCCAATTAGAACTTTCAGTCTGCCAAGGCTATCTGTGTTAGCCTACAACTTATCTTGGTTTAATCAAGAAAGTCCTTAAAATGGTTAAGATACAGCTACAAATAATTCATTTCGGATTTGTTTAATATACATTACATCATTGTTTGTCTTCAGTCATACGCAGCTAATGAGCTTTGGTCACCAGTTGATTGGGAAGGCAAACCGCTAGGCGTACCACGTGAGAACTTGATGGTTGGAATTAGTACGTATGGACGAACCTTCAAATTGTCATCTTCCTCAAATACAGGCCTTGGAGCACCGACATCTGGAGCTGGGACTGCAGGGCAGTACACCAGAGAAGCGGGCTTTATGTCATATTACGAGGTAAACTTGCATACTTTTCACATACAGTAAAGCAAAATACTTCAGCATCATAATTAGTAGGCTTATTACCTTTTCTCATGTAAACTAATGTACCACTTGCTAAATGCTTAATTTCATAGCAGACCTATCAACTCTGTACAGGGATTGGAAAACAAAGGTGGTGCTTAGTCCTCGATCTCACATTTTTTTATAAGCCTAGCTGCCAACTCATTATGCGCGAGTCTCAGGCATTGGAAGCTATTTTTTACGTCCCATGCAACCGTAATTGATCTCACGCATTAGCAGAATTCTCAGGCATAGACAGTCATCGAAATAGTTTTTCTCACGCATGACACAATATAGAGCAAAATACGGTAACGGCCCCCAGAACAGTGGAAATATTTAGATAGAAACGGGCGTTTTTTTTTGCTTGTCAGATCGAAATAGGAGAGAATGTGGCCCAATTGGTAGCTGGGTTTGTCTCACGCATTGGCGCCAAAAACAGTTATGGGTATACAAGCCAGAAAAACTGGGGGAGCGAGAGCGGGGGTTGGTGGGGGGTGGTGCTCGTTTTCTTAAAGGACTCATAAATGATGAAATCGAATAAGAAATGATTATCGGTTTGTGCTTATGCCTAATGTTTGCTACTGACAAACATTCATGTAGCCGAACATTTCATGAAATGTCGTCGTGAGAAAAAACAAGTTTAATATACGACACTGTGTATAATAATAAAAACCTTGGATATTACAACTATTCAATAATTTATATGGCAGGTGTGCGACATGCTGAAGGACGGCGGATCATCTGTGTTTGACGACACTATAGAGGCACCATATGCATACAAGGGAGACCTATGGGTTGGCTACGATGATGTAGACAGTATCAACATTAAGGTATGTACCGTATTACATTTTCGGTGGATCCAGGATCCACCGAAAGGGGGGGGGGGG
>JAOTQE010037517.1:0-10088 GCA_025631205.1 Nesometra sesokonis
CACACGTCCGTTAAAATGTAACATTTTGTTACATTTTGTTACATTTGGTAAGATTTTTGTACGTGTGAATCGGGTATAAGAGACTAGCTCAAGGTTTGAACATGTCTCCAGGCATTTTTCAGGCAAAGATTGATGAAATTTTACGTAAAATTCCGAACTCGCGCATGATTTTTGTATCGCACATCATGACGATGTTTAATACAGATAAGGAATCGCAAAAAACAACACCTTGTTTCAGTGTTGAACGCTCTTACATTAAATGGCTTTAAAATAAGCCAGAGAAAGTGCAAGTTACTTAGAAATGTATATGGGACATAGAATCCTGAATAATTCGTCAGGACATGTATGTATTACGCCTTTGGGAGACCGATGTGCAGCGATTTGCAATTTGCCAATTCAGAGAACACGTAAAGAGACCAAGCGATTTATTGGTGCAGTTAATTATATTTCAAATTTCTTTCGTAAAGTTCAAGAAATACTAAAGCCTTTGCATAAGATTGCTAGTAAACGAAAAACATGTGTTTGAACAAATGAACACCAAATTGCATTTGACAAAATTAAAGAATTGATGGTTAAACCGCCAACATTACAAATGCCAAGAAAACAAGGCAGATTTAAAATTTACAGTGATACTTCCAGAACAGCTACAGGTTCTCAAAGATACTACCAACTGCATGCCAGTCAGGCATGGAACAACCACAAGATGAAATCGGATGCAACTCAACGTACACCAGAACAACAGTGGGTCGATGGTATGTTGACCAATGCCAATTCAAATATAAGACAGGTTAATTCTGTTTTCGAAGGAGAAAAATTAAATAATGCTGTTATTACGGTTTTATAAGGTAGGCATGGCGTATCATCGTTTTGGTAACTTAAATTTAATAAAAATGATGAACTTTACAGTAAGTGAGGTATAGCGCATAATTCCTGGGTTCAATAACATAGCATGGTGCAGCTGTCATTTTGGATTATAGTTTGTAAAAAATACTTGGGAAATTCTCATTACCAACATTGCCTATGCACAATGCAATGGTACACAGTATTTTCCCCTTACATTTTATAGGTGCTTAGTATATTCAAGAATTACTTTTACAAACTTACTGAAAATGAGCAACTTAATTTAGAGAATCAGGGACATCTAATGGCACTACATGTTGTATACCTGCCAGTTATCAATGACTGACTTGAATTGTTCAGACAGGCATGGAACAACCACAAGATGACATCACATACAACTCAACATACACCAGAATAACAGTGGGTCGATGGTATGTTAACCAATGCCAATTCAACTATAAGAGTGGTTAATTCTGTTTTCGAAGGAGAAACTTTTAAAAACACATTATCAGCCATCTTAGACCAACAGGGAATGTCTCATATCACAGTTAATGACCTTGAAGATGACAATAACCTCTTGGATGACTTGAATGTACATCAACTTTCATCCGAACAGTTAAATAACCATTCATAGATTGATGGTTAAACTACCAACATTACAAATGCCAAGAAAACAAGGCAGATTTAAAATATACAGTGATACTTCCAGAACAGCTACACGTTCTCAAAGGTATTACCAAGGAGGTTTTATAGTGAACACTATAAAACCTCCTTGGTATTACCAACTGCATGCCAGTAAGGCATGGAACAACCACAAGATGACATCAGATGCAACTCAACGTACACCAGAACAACAGTGGGTCGATGGTATGTTGACCGATGCCAATTCAGATATAAGAGAGGTTAATTCTGTTTTCGAAGGAGAAACTTTTGAAAACACATTATCAGCCATCTTAGACCAACAGGGAATGTCTCAACACTTTTAATGACTTTGAAGATGACAATAACCTCTTGGATGACAATAACCTCTTAGTTGATGGTAGGTTGACCAATGCAAATTTAAATACGAGTTATTAATACTCTTTTCGAAGAAGAAACACATGATCAGCCATCTTAGACCAACAGGGAATGTCTCAAAACACAGTTAATAACCTTGAAGATGACAATAACCTCTTGGATGACTTGAATGTACAGCAACTTTCATCTAAACAGTTAAATAACCATTCATAGATTGATGGTTAAACCACCAACATTAAAAATGCCAAGAAAACAAGGCAGATTTAAGGACCAAGGAACATGGAAAAGCCTGGGAAGATGTGGCTCTAAATTTGAGGAAGCATGGGTACAATGTCACCAAACGAGTTGTAAAAGATCGATATCAGTTGTTAAAAGACAACACGAAAAAAAGTAACAGCATGGAGCTTAAGGAATCTGGTATTGCCCCTGAATTAACAAATGAACAAAAAGAAGTAACAGCAATAGTAGAAGAATTAATTGAGGTAGAAGTAGAAACCAAGGAGAAAGTTGCAGAGGATGATCAGATGGAAAAAATTAAAAAGGTAGACGGGGTAGAAATGAGAAAAACAGCTTTAGAGACATTTACAGAAACAAACAAGAGGTAGATTTTTTTTTTTTTTTAAGCTTTTTTTAAAATGTTGTAGTAAGTGAATGAATTAAGACCTAAATTCCTATTTGACTTGAGTTTATGGATTCATTGGTTCTATTCAGTTCAGTGGCGGTGCCAGGAATTCCGCGATGGCAGGGCAATGCCCCCAACAAAGGAGAGGGCAACCCCCGATGAAAACGAAGAGAAAAAAAAGAAACACAGGCAATGATGCTAATGCGTTCCTAATGATGAAGGTGGAGATGGAAAGGGAATTAAGGCAAAAAAGAATTGGAGCTACGAAAAGAAGAGATTGACAGAATTAGAGAAGAAAATATGCTGAAAAGGGCAAAAGAGGAACGAGAAGAAGTGCAAAGAAGATTACAAGAAGATAGATATTGTGAGAGAGAGAGAGAAATGAGACAGCGAGATGAAGAGGAGAGAGAGAGGGAAGATAGAAGGTTTGAAATTATGCAGCAACAAATGCTGCAGCAGAGCCAGATATTAATGGCATTGTTGAAAGAATTAGATTAATTATTAAGGGTGATTTTTAAAGACCCAAGCAATAGTGTTAAGTCTTATATATACAGTAGAACCCCATTTTTATGTAAGGCACGGGACCAGAGGTAGTATGTTAAAGTGATGATTTGCATCGTGTTTGTTACAAAAAAAAAAAAAAAGAGGGTTCTATTGTACTGTCAAACTCGCCTAAGTCGAATTTAAAGTGGCATTGAAAGATAGTTCGACTTAGACAAAATTAGACGCAAGTAAAGTCAAATTTTAATCGACTTAGAATTAGCTAGGCCTAAGGAATAGGAAAAGCACTAACGCCGAACGAGCGTAAAGCGATGTTTATATAATTACACGATGTTGTCATTTGCAGTTTATTCATTTATACATTAGTTTATGAAATAAAGTTTTTGTGATGTGTAGAATTGAATAAATAAATGCGTCAAAAGACCATGGAAGATAAAACAATAATAGTTCTAAAATACATAAGATCGCTCCGATTGCATTTTATAACCGCCGAAAATAAATCGTTAAATCCTATTACAGCTAATAGACCTGTAACAAGGCTATATGACAAGAAAATGGGTATAAAAATTCCTAGCCTTTTCAAACACAAATAGGCACATTTCAGAGAATCTCTCCTTTTTTGGTTCTCTACCTAATACCAATTTGTAAGGTGAATGGTTACCGAGGTAGGGAGATGAAAAACTGTTATAAGCATAACATGTCGTTGAGACAAATCGAACCCAATCGGTTCCATGTTGACCTAAATTTACTTTTAACAAATCAGACACTGTACGAATGTGTCGTTCAACTTGTAAACTACCGTGATTCTTCACACTAACGATTTTTCTATCAATATTAAGTGTGTTACATAATAATGTTAATAACTTTCCTGTTAAGGAAGTGGCTGCATCTGTAATAATTCGGGATGGGGGTCCAAATAAACTAATCACTTTTTAAGGATACACAAATCAAAAATCTTTACACGCATACAACCATAATGTGTTTAAACCGTTGGTGATGCTGGCATACTCTTAAAATACAGACTTAATGTATCGAATGGTCTATTCTTATCTGGTATTCTATCATGGAATAGGTTTTCTGTTTTTGGTTTAAATCGCTGGCATCTTAAACATGCTTTAAAACGTAATTGTTAACGCATTCGAACATATGGGGCATATAAAATAATCGTAGTATCGTTAGATATGTATGCATTGTGCCTTGGTGGCTACTTGGCAAATTATCATTGGGAAATAATAGTATCGGCCAAATTTTCCGGTACTGCTAATTGTAGTACAAATTCGCTGTGCTTATTTTGGAAGAACAGATGGAATAATAGTCGATTGCATAAAATGTACTGTTCTGATTTGGTTTGGATAGTATTAGCTGCTTTTTTATCAGCTGGAAGAATGTCGTGCGCTAAATAATCGTACATAGATTTAAAGAATGGTGATGTTTCCTGTTTTACATGCAGATGTAAACTATAAATTGTATTGTCTCTAATTATTTTCCTATGAATTACATCCATTAACCTATCTAAATCATGTTGCTTTGGATGTGGGTAGTCTTAAATTCACTAAAATTAGGTACTAGTGGTTTTGGTGGAATTTTTCCATAGGTTGATTTAATTTGTTCATTTTTGTCAATTAATCTTTGTTCGGTAGGATTAGGTTGCGCGCATGGCTGGGCAGGTGGAGGTATTGGTTCTACATAATGCGGAAGTTGAATTTCTGTTTGGGTAACAGTTTTTGAAATGTTCGGAATTCCCTGTGTGGTATTACGAGTGGTTGGTCACATGTTTACTGTCACAAAAGAAAAAAAAACTTGAGAGGAGAGAGTGAAAGAAGGATGGAAAAATAAGATGGGCTCAGTTTTCACCAATGATTTTTTTGTTTATGATAAGTTTGTTTTTATGCATTTCTTTTGTTTATATTTTTAAGTTTTATAAACTCCTAATTTTTGCAAAAATACTGTTTAAAAAAAAGAACTGAGAGGGATGTTATATAGTGGTAAACTATACAGTCAATCATCCAGTGAATTTTGGACCATTGAATTCACTCCCTACACCTGTTTGTAATTTACCAAATGGACACATCAATAGTTCATTAGAAAATTGGTATATTTAACAGACACAATTGACCAATTTAATGTGACCCAAAAGATAAACAATTCTCAGAGCTGATTGTCACTTTTGAAGCCAAATGTTGACACAACTAATACATCTTAATTAGAAGAATTTCGGCAAACAACCCATTAAATGATAGAGAAGGAATGTGAATCTATGATCCAATCAAAAGCCCCCAAAACTATAAGGTGATATCTTTCCACCAATCAGAGGCCCCCTTTCCATACCCTACTAAGATTAAAACCCGATATTCAGTGATCCAATCTTCAGTCAGTAGTAGTTCAGACAAAGACAGACATAGTCAGTGCATACCAAGACCACCAAGAGACCTCTACACACATTGTATAATATGTTCACCAAGTTATATTGATGAATAAAGTGCAAGGCAAAACTACACCCAAGGGTAGTGTGTCTATATGAGTCGTTGAGTACCGGACAACTGTACGAACGGCCTACAGTATACGACATTCCGGACGATGACCACATAACACTACGTATAGGTTCATTGAATGTTGTGCAGTTACACCACAAAAAGAGAAGACTGGTAAGATCATCGCCATCGATGATGACAATGGGTAAGTGGACTTGGCATAGTTCTGGTGTGATTGAGACCAAGAAAATGGTTTTTATTTCGCTCTAATATCATAAAAAAAAAATTGCTCACATGTTTTTTTTAGTCAACAAACATGTGCACTAGAATTTCTTGTTGTGAATTATTGTATTTCCAAGCAGAAGGATTGCAAACTAGTTGCCGAATGGGCGAAGGGTATAAACCATCAAATTTATTGGATTGGTATGACAACCCTATATGGAAATCCAGATGTGATGTTCGGCAAATTCCAGAGTATAACAAATCACATGAAGAACTTACATACAGGTTCATTGAGTTGCTTATGTTTAAATTGTGTTTAACTTTCCTAGTGTTCTACAGTTACACCACAAAAAGAGAAGACTGGTAAAATCATCACTACTGGTGATGACAATGGGTAAGTGGACTGTGCATAGGTGTGGTAGGATAGAGACCAAGAAAAAGAATTTGTTATTATTTCTCTCCGCACAAGAAAAATTGCTGATATGTTTTTTTAAGTTAACAGTATGTTACTGTTGTGAATTATTGTATTTCTAAGCAGAAGGATTATGAACTTGTTATGAGTGAAACAATCAAATTGATTGGATTGCCATGACAACCCCAATTGAAAATCCAAATGTGATGTTAGGCAAGTTCCAGAGTATAACAAAAAACAAGAATAAGATACATATAGGTTCATTCAGTAAACTGTTACAAATACTAGTCTCAACAATAAATCTACATGTGCCAAAATTAAAACAGCAGCCCTATGGCAGTGACGTCTGTGGCCACTTCGCAATTATGTTTGCCGCAGCTGTTGTGCAGTTACACCACAAAAATGGAAGACTGGTAAAATCATCGCCATCGATGACGACAATGGGTAAGTGGACTAGGCATAGGCCTGGTTTGATAGAGACCAAGAAAAAAATTGGTTATTATTTCGCTCCAATATCATAAAAAAAAATTGCTCACGTTTTTTTTAGTCAACAAACATGTGCACTAGAATTTCCTGTTGTGAATTATTGTATTTCCAAGCAGAAGGATTGCGAACTAGTTGCCAAATGGGCTAAAGGTATAAACCATCAAATTTATTGGATTGGTATGACAACCCTATATGGAAATCCAGATGTGATGTTCGGCAAGTTCCAGAGTATAACAAATCACATGAAGAACATGCATACAGGTTCATTGAGTTGCTTATGTTTAAATTGTGTTTAACTTTCCTAGTGTTCTACAGTTACACCACAAAAAGAGAAGACTGGTAAAATCATCACTACTGATGATGATAATGGGTATTAGTGGGCTGTGCACAGGGCTGGTGTTATAGAGACCAAGAAAAAGAATTGGTTATTATTTCTCTCCGCATCAGAAAAATTGCTGACATGTTTTTTTAAGTTAACAGTATGTGCACTAGAATTTACTGTTGTGAATTATTGTATTTCCAAGCACAAGGATTGTGAACTTGTTACGAGTGAAACAATCAAATTCGTATTGGATTGTCATTACAACCTCAATTGAAAATCCAAATGTGATGTTAGGCAAGTTCCAGAGTATAACAAATCACATGCAGAACATACATATATATTCATTGAGTTGCTTGAGTTTAAATAGTGTTGTGCAGTTACTCCACAAAAAGAGAAGGCTGGTCAAATAATTGCAATCGATGATGACAATGGGTAAGTGGACTGTGCATAGGTCTGGTGTGATAGAGACCAAGAAAAAAAAAGTTTTGTTTTTTGGTGACATGTATGCTTTTAAGTCAACAATACGTCCACTAGAATTTCCTGTTGTGAATTATTGTATTTCCAAGCAGAAGGATTGTGAACTAGTTGCCAAATGGGCTGAGAGTATAAACAATCAAATTTATTGGATTGCCATGACAACCCCAAATGGCAAGTTCCAGAATATAACAAATCACAGTTAGAACATACCAGTGCCGTAGCCAGCATTAGGCTGCCTCATCTGAAATTTTTTAAATTTGGCTTTGTAAGGGGGACTCGCCCTCTGATCTCCAACAGAGTGTTCCAGTTCCTGGAATCCTACGTGGCCCCCAGACTTCGCCTCGTCTGTTTTTCAACTCTGGCTACGGCCCTGCATACATATACATTCATTGAGTTGCTTGAGTTTAAATTGTGTTTAATAATATAGCCCGAAAAAACCTGATAGACGATATTACACAGGGTATTTCAGGGATCTCCCAAGATGCCTAACTGGAAAGGGTTAACCCAAAGAACTGTTGTCATTTAAAGTATAAATTTATACAAAATTATTGATAGCCAATATCATGTCATGCGACATTATTTAACTACTGTAATAAACCCTTAATACCTTTTTTTTTAAATAGCAAAGGAAACCGTCTCTGACAGATACAAAATCTACACAAGCCTTATTCAAGCTTAATGTCGAAACTTCCATTACACGGGACCAGGCAAGGAACATTTACGGTAAAAACTTAACGACAAAGGATATTCATATCATCTGACACAACTACAGTTCAAACTGCAAAAGAGGACAAGTTGCTAAAAGTGCTCGAGGAAACCATTGCCAATGACTCCAGTTGTGCAATATCAATAGCACTAAATGATGAGCACAATAACAAAATGCTCCAAATACAGACATTGTAAATGAGGGAAATTGCAGGAAGATTTCCAGAAATTCTTTTCATGGACACTACATATCGCTGCAACAATAGGAAAATGCCCTTAAGCATGACCATGGAAATGAACGGGAAATGGAAATGGTAGAGTTGTAGTTCATGTTCTGTTGAATGAAAGACAAAAGACTCTTTGTTGCAAAGTTTAAGGAGCTCAAATCAGCTATTTCATCCACAAAACTGTTTGTCATCGATAAAGATTTTAATGAAACAAATGTTGGCCAAATGACAACATTTTCCTTTGTTCCATGTCTGAAATCTTTAAGGACCAAAATTTTAGAATTAAAAATTCCTCAAGAAAGAAAAAATAAGTCATTTGTCATGAGATCATACACTGAGATGCATATGCAAGATCTTATTCAAAATTAAAGAACTGCTGCCCAGGAAGCTTCTGGACGTATTGAGAGCAATTGTCGTGATGCATGGGCAGAAGAGAGAACAGATGCTTCAGTAATAGAGCTCCTAACAGAGTAGACAGTTTCCATTCAAAACTGAAAGCCTGTGTGAAAGCAACTACTATTTTATCGAACTGTGTGCAGGAAATATAAAGTTTGATAAGGGAAACCACCCTGAATCTGTTCATGAAATTCTTGGTAGTGTCAAGCAACGATACAGATTTGGGATGACATTAGATATAATGGACCTTGTACACCAAGTTGCCACATCATATGCTGCTGGTATTATTTTAGCAGAGGTAAAAAATGCAAACGCAATGACAGATTTCAAATGTGAAACAAACAGATAGCAATACTGCCATCATAACAGTTGGAAGTAATAAGTATACAACTTTTCTTGGTGAGGAGCTTAAATGAACCTGTTTCAATTTTATTGCTTCAGGTATAATTTGTCGCCATCTGATCATTTCAATAAAAATTAGCCGGCAAGATTTTAATCCTGATTGGTTTCCAAAAAGATGGACAAAAACACACAACAGTGTGAATGATGGAATGGGTCTTCATGCTATTGTTGCTGAAGTCTCGGCGAGAGTTTTGACTAGAATTGTGAGTTCTTGCTCAAAATTAAAGAACTACTAACCAGAAAGCTTTTGGACATATTTTGAGAGCAATTGGGACAACTGTCGTGATGTGTGGGCAGAATTTGTCAGAAGAGAGAACAGACGTTTCAGTAACAGAACCACTAACAAAGTAGAAAGAAAATATTTTTTATTAGGTGAACTTTGCTTTTTTGTAAATTTGTAAATGACCAAATGATTTTTTGTGAATCATATCTCTTGTAAAAGAATTCTTTGGATACATTTTTACCCCATATACTGTAATCATATTGACCTTTGTATAAATTTTAACATCTAAAATATGCAATTTGCCAAGTACGTTTCAGGCTCTTCAGTAACATTAAAAAAAGTTTCAAAATTAAAATAAAATTTGAATGCAATGCTTTAAATTGTGAAAAATTGGCTGTATGGCAGAATTCAATATTTGAAAAAGTAATCGTCCTAAGAAGAATGTTGACTACAAGATTTTATATTCTGGAGTTTTGCACCAAGTAAAAGAAGTACGAAAAACAACTGGTCAACATCAAAGCTTTATCCAATTAAACTTATAGACACAATGATTATTGAAAATCAACCAATATATCGTCAGCGACGCCACAAACTGACACTAATCTGTGCGTAAACTGACACTAATCTGTGCGTAAACATACAATGTAGATGAATTACGCGTTTTTATGAAGTGACACTAATGTTTAGCCTTAAAGATGCATTGTCACCTGAAAAATGACAAAAAATTGATTTTGAAAATAACTTGCTTATTTTGAAGAAATATAT
>JAOTQE010037528.1:0-10088 GCA_025631205.1 Nesometra sesokonis
GACCCCACTGGAAATAAGTCCACTTCGGACTTTCTTGGGTTATCCTTGGTGTTCTACACCGAATAAATCAAATCAAATCAAATCATGTGCCATGGGGTGAGAATTTTTTAATTGTCGGTTGGGGTAAGTTAAGGAGTGTAAATTCCAAATTTGAAGATGTGTTAAGCTTTGGTATGGGAGTAGAGGGCAAAAATTCCAAAATGGCGGCCAAGTCATGTGACATGGCATGCCCAGTTTCCAGCTCAACCTCATATCGTCAGCGACGCCACGAACTGACACTAACCTGCGCGTAGACATACAACGTAAATTAATTACGCATTTTTACAAAGTGACACTAATGTTTAGCCTTGAAATACTAGTTAATTAACTAATAAAGTCGAGATTTAATTACAAAATATAATTGCTGGGTTATGTATGTTTACAGACATACAAAAAAAGCATTAATTATTTTTTTGGCTGCAAAATTGTTTATTTTTTTAACCCTGTTACTTTATCTCGTTTTTCTCGAAACACTGCTTTTCGCATTTTCGTGGTTAGTGTTACTTCGCGGCGTCGCTGACGACATGTGGATCCTGAAAATTTGGTGAAGATATCTTGTGTCTTCCAAAAGTTATCATGCAGATGCAGCTCAAATCATAGATTTATTATTTATGGCTAAATGGTGAAATTCCACAGAATATATAGCCACAAAGTGCAGTTCCATGTAAACACCTACTATCCCGAATCAAACCAATCAAATCGTGTTACGTTCTAAACGCTGTTGCTACATCAAAAATGCTCCCCCAATCTGTCACAGAAGTTTCAAATTAATCAATTCAATAAATGAAAGTAAATTTAATCCTAATATAAGACATTGACAACCTAAAATATATGTGACATATGTAAATAATTTGTATGACAAAAGAATGTTAAAAATACAATAATTATGAAACATTATTATTATTTAACTTAGGTGTTTGTGACGAAGGCTGACGAAATCAAAATAGTAATCGCGTACATGGGCCTGAAATTCTACAGTGTTAAGTTCACCATCTAACCATAATTAATAAATTTATGGCTCAAATTAATTCCTTCCCAGTAAAACTTACCGGGTAGTAAAAAATATATAAAGATTGTGGCACACCACATGTGTAATTCTGAAATGAACTGTTGAGGTCTCACACTTGAGAATTATTAATGTATATTGGATAAATGCTACGAAGTAACAGTTCATGGTGTAACGCAAACTTGAGATTATCAACAAAAAAAGTAACTTACTGTTTCTGACGTAGCAATACATTCCTCAGCAATATCTTGTGAAGTGAACTGAACAAAAGCTGATCCTAAGAATAAAAAAATAAATGCAATGTTATCAAGAAGATCTTCCAATTTTATATGTAGATGACACAGCGTGCATTGTTCAAGTCTTAGACCTTGAGGCTGGGAGTTTGAATCTTGCTCAGAACATACTGTATTTGCTTAGATACCCCAAGCTTGTATCAAAAGGTTTTTTTTTAAAGTGACACTGTAAATAAATTCCATCATGCTGTTTCAGACTTTGATACAACAGGCCTGGATACAAGTAGACAAAGGTCAGTCAATGGATAGAAACTAACACTGCATGGAGTCTTTGGACCATACCCTTTGAAAAAGAAAATTAACTCTGTTAACATGGTAGACAATGGTGGCGATAAGGTGGATAAAGGCAGTTACACAGGGTTAACCCTATAAAAAACTACCATATCAAGTGATACTACCAAGGATATGGTCAGCAATGCTTTACAAGTTTACATAGAACAATGCAGCCATTATTTAGAATAAACCCAGGCATTAATAACATCAACAGACAGGGTAATTATATACTACTTTACTGGGTAGCTCTCTGTGGTGCTAGGTAGATCTCCCTAGTAATTTAACATGGTAGATCTACCTAGTCAGAGGGTGTTATTTTTATCAAAGGGTATGTTTGTACTGAACATTTTTTTTGGGCATAATCTACCAAAAAAATACTGTAAAGGTATCTTTTCATAGCACATACAGTATACTGTAAAACCACCACTAAAAGCAAGGTATTTTTAACCTCGAAAAGGTGGCCATCTAAAAATAACTAACTCATAATGGCCCATTCTCTCCAGAATTCTGTGTTGTCAACAAAAAATAAACCATTTTCTGGAACGAAGTGTCAGAAAATATTGGGCAAAGCTGCAAGGCTACCGGTGATGTGCATGTGCAGCATCAATTGGCACATAGGGTCATTACCCACTCCTGTCTCAATCGAGCAAGACGTGTTTTTGGATTAGGTGAAATTTTGAAGTATTTGTTTTTTCAATTCCCGCCTCCACCCCATTCTCCGCCACGTCACGTGGTGTTTGGGGGGTTTTGGGCACCCTGATATTTTACCCAGGGTTACGTTTAATCTCGGGGTTCAAGTTACGTATCTTGTAGCTGATTATGATTGCAATTTGTATGACGTAACACGTCACAATGCATAATGATATTACTAGAATTACTTACATATATTTCACTTTACGTACTTTAAAAAGCATTATGTATTATTTTTACAAGGTTTAGTTTACTTTGTCATTAATAAATGACATTTTTCATTCTACATGGTGTTTCCGCCTCCTCTGTATGTGTCTGTTCATCTGCATCACCGGTGTCGATTTTTAGAGCTGATCCGCGGATATAAAATTAAAATAAATAAATATAACTCAATTATGCCATTTTGACTGGTTCAATATTATGTAATATACTGTGCGTAGTGCAATGTTAGCTGATGACGTCACTTTACCAAGCGAGAGAATTGTTTTTATGCCATAATTGCGCGAAAGCACAACAAGAGCTAGCCTAGGCCTACCACCTGTTAAAATCCAGTGTTTCACACAGTTGACTACCTATTGTTGATTATATAAAAATTACTAGGTAAAATAGAAATCTACAAGAATTGCTGTTAATGTTTTTTACAAATATATATAAGAAAAGGGCATGGATTTTATTTGTGAAGATGTAGGCTAGCTAGGCCTAGACTAGGACAGACCTTGGTCACTGGCGGCAGGCCTAAGCTAAACCCTGACAAATCAGTACTTACAAGTAAGCCTTATTTAATAATTATAATACTGAATGCCAATTTTGGAGGGAAACTGAAAAATATTGTACTCGCTGTGGTAAAATATTGAACTCATCTTCGACTCAATCAATATTTTGCCACAGCTTGAACAATATTTTTTGGTATCCCCTCAAAAGCATTTAATATTATATAAATGTTTTTGTGCCATTGTAGAATTTAAGCAGCTAAACATGGTTTAACTGCTCCATTCAAATTTTAAAAGGTTGTAGACAAAAATAATATAGACACTGTAAAAGTAGTGAAATATAATTTACCTCGAAGGCGCTCTGTGTTCGGATCTATAACCAGCCTACAATAGTTTACCTCTCCATAGTCTTCAAAGAACTCTTCAAGATCCTCTGCTGTTATGTCAAAAGGAATATTCCTACAAAAAAAGTTTAGCTGTAAATATGGTAAATTTCCATAGATTATTTACAGCTAGATGGTTGATCTTAACACTGTAGAATTGCAGTCTCATGTAGGCACCTACTATTTTAATTTTGTCAGCTTTCGTGACAAACATGTAAGTTAAATAATAATAACTGCTTTACAATTATTGTATTTTTAACGTTCTTTTGTCATACAAATTAGTTACATATCTCGCATATATTTTATGTTGTCAATGTCTTTATATGTGGATTAAATTTACTTTCATTTATTGATAATGTTGAAACTTCTATGAAAGATTGGGGGCACAATTTTGATGTAGCAACAGCATTAGAACGTAACACAATTTGACAGGTTGTATTCTGGAATGGGCCTAGTAGGCACTTTCATGAAACTGCACTTTGGGGCTATGTATGTATTCTGTGAAGTTCACCATCTAGCCTAAATAATATATAGTATCTATGTAATTTTCCTAGGATTTCAAGCAATTACAAAATGTTGTTATTTCTGCAAATCTAAATTTTTGCTAGACTATTTGCTATACTGTTTTTAATTGTTCAATATTATGTAACACCGAACTGCACGCAAGTAATATCCACCCCCTCAAGCCGCTGTTATCTGATTTCGCCACACGACGATTATTCATTGAAAAACCAAATGTGCATATGCGACAGGACAACATTTTGACCTGCAAGTGGTGGTTGTACAACTACTACAGTATAGAACCATTTGGTAAAACGTTGGTGTTTCACACAATTTACAATGGTTGTTCATTACCAACTAGGCCTAATAGCCATAATACATAAAACTGCCAAGAATTGTTGTTGATCAGAGAGGACACTGTTTTTAGAAGCCGTTGGCCCTAGGACTATGGTATGCTAGGTGGAAGCTTGGGCAAATCGGAACTTGTAAGTTGAATAATAATTACAATAATAAATGCAGGGGATACCGAAAAATGTACTGCAGGGCCAGCGGAAGCATTAAAAAGTGGTCAGTTGGAGAGTCGACATATTATATTACATTTTTTAAAAGGTTTTCTTTTACATTTGTCAAAAAGCGGTGTGGCAAACGGCTGAACAGCCGGACCGCTTCCGCCGGCCTTGTACTCGCTGTGGCAAAATAATAAATTTGTCTTCAACTTGTTCAATATTTTGACACAGCTAGTACAATATTTTTTAATATCAAAGGCATTAAATATTATATAAATACCGGACAAAGACAGTCTTCCCAGCTGACACATCACTTTTTCTTTGGAATGTTGATTTTGCAGTTGTCTCTGAAGCACTTTCCTTCTCGGTCTCTTCTTCATCTCTTACTTCATCATCACTTTCTTCTTCTTCTTCCTCTTCTTCATCTGTATCCATCTCATCTTCATCATCATCCTCTTCTTGGTCTTCATCCTCCTCATCACCACCATCATCATCATCATCATCATCCGATGAATCATCAATTTGGGCACTTCCTTCAGAGTCATTCACATCACTTTCTTTATCATCTTTATCCGACATATCTTCAGCTATAAAAATATTCAATCAACAAATGTCATAAAAAATTAATCAATATTGTCAAGAGCAAGTAATAAGTCTTAAATAAACTGCTCTTCTAGTGCATAATCAACACAATACAACATACTACACTAAAGCATGTTTCCTATCGATCATAATTGCCAAAAACAGCGATCTGAAATGGCATTTTTGATCCTTTGATTAATTCTCAAAAATAATGATTTTCAGAATGATTGACAGGAAAAAAGGTACCTTCTGATGTGAAAAAATGTTAATAATTGAATCGTTAAAGTTGAAATGAGTTCAATTTCTTTGTTTTATAAATGATCTTGGGTGCTTGTTAAGCAGCATTTATTGTGTCAAGGATTGACAGGTTTGAAGCCCAACAATAAATCATACATTGGGCTTATTTTTTATATTTTCAGGATCATTAAGTAAATTTAGAACATACTATATACAGTTGAGTAACTAATATGTACGAGTCGGAAAGTACAAATTTGTTTTATGCAGATTTTAATCTTCATGAAGGCATACAAATTTGATTGCACACGGCAATGGTGGAAATTTAACCGTCCAGCGCGGTATTAATTTAATCACAAATGATTGAACTTTTTATAATGATTTGATACGCCACATCATGTTTTTTAAATAACGGAAAAAAAGGCTTAACTAAATTAAAAAAATTATGTACTCATGTACAGTATATTTATTTATTTGTCTATCAGTGTGTGTGTGGGTGTGTGTGTGTTGGGGGGAGCGGGTGTGTGTCTGTGAATAGTCACAATTTTGATCAACTTTTCAAACTCGGCCACAAAATTCTTTGACGAAATTTTAGAGTTAAATTTTAAAAGGGCAGATTCAAAGGTTATCAAAATTGACGGAAAAATAACTTTATATATTGGCCTAAAATTCACATTTTCATCACAAAATATGCGAAACTTGGTCACACTGACCCTTGACCAAATATTTCCCAATTTTTCGACGAATGGTCAAATGGTCATCATCACCACAAAACTGAATTGCCTATATGCTAGAGTGAATTTACAAACCTTTTAATCTTACTTTCTTGCATGTAAGTGGAGTGGGCACAGTGAATATAATGTAGTTATTTTTAATCCTCAGCTCAAAGTTCACATTTTTGTGGTTTGATTTGATTTATTCGATGTAGAACACCAAAGATAACGCACAAAAGTCCCACAAAAGTGGACTTATTTCCAGTGGGGTCCTTCTGGTGGTGATTGGGCAGTACACCGGGAGACAATCCCCTACTCTTATTCGAAGAGTGCACTGAGTTCTTTAACATGCACATGAGTCATGCTGTACACGGGACCAACGGCTTAACGTCTCATCCGAAAGACGGTGCGCTAGTAACTTTTATTTCGACCCTCCAGCCGAAACACAAGGACAGTGACATGGTGTTGAATCGAACCATGAGCAAGTCACGGTTCAGTGCATAGCACAGTGATTTCCACCAGGTAAACCAACTGAGCTAAATATGTGAAACTTGGTCACACTGACCTTTGACCAAATATCTTGAGAGAATGGTCAAAGGGTCATCATCAACACAAAATTGAATTGCCTACATGCTAGAGTAAATTTACAAACCTTTTAATTTGACTGTCTTGCATGTAAGTGGAGTGGGCATAGTGGATCTTAATGTAGTGATTTTTAATCCTCAGTTCAGAGTTCAAATCCTTTGTTGGTTCTATTTCGCAGAGTGGATACGTGGGGCGGATTGCTATAAAACAGTCTTAACTGACTGTCTTAACTTACAGAATAAAGTCGGCTTTAAGACATAGACGGTCTTAGCAAAGTCACCCAAGTTAGACCATTGCTATAAAACAGTCTTAACTGATGGTCTTAAATTACAGAATAAAGCCGGCTTTAACAAATAGACGGTCTTAGCAAAGTCACCAAAGTTAGACCAGTCTTTCCTAAGAGCGTGTTGAGTATTGAATCTCGAACACTCCATAGTAACAGTAATTGAAGGCGCTATTTTAGGTAACTTTTGTGCCACATCACATTTGACTTTTTTACGAAAACGTTATATTAGTTTTAATTTCATAATATGGTGTATGTTTAAACAGTTGTAGTTATAACAGTTTATTAAAACAGGCAATTCAAGGTAAAATAATGATGATGCCACATTGTAAGTGATTTAAGACCATTTATAGCTTCCTCCAAGCAGGCTTTAATATTTAAGACCGCTAACTCCTAAGACCGCGGTATAGCAATGGCCTACAATTAAAGACCTTGAGTGATGTCACGTCTATAAACAGTCTTAAGCTTAAAAGAATCTAAAGACCGCTTATAGCAATCCGCCCCTAGTCTTAACTCTGAGTTGGGATTTATTTCCCCCAATTTTTTTTTTTTTTACCAAACTTTTAGATAAAATTGGAAGGCGATTTGGTGCAGCCACACACTGCTCATCCTTGTCTATGCAAAGATACTTCATCTTGCATTGCTAACAGTTTGTATCAGTAGCTTACTATGTTAAAACACCTCCACTTCCAACTAAAAAAATAAATTTACCATCACCCTTATCTGTAGTTTTCTTGGTATTAGTACCAGTTATGGCATCATACTTCTGCTTAGGTAATGACCAATCAACTGCAACTTTTCTACCTGTAGTGGAAAAATTAAAGAAGTATCATACCAACTCCCTCAAGTAAAGCCTATATGTGAGGTCTCACCACAACATGAGTCGCATCGTAGGTGAGATCAATTTGAGATAATCACCAAAATAGGTTTGAATTCAAATTTTTGAGAAATAGAGTTTTAATCAATTACGAGTACTTATATTTCATTATAAAATATTTTTTGGGCCATTTTTCATCCAGGAAAGTGTTCTAAATGCAGATTTTCTAAAATTTATAGTCTTTTAATTGTTTATTTTTAAATTACTTTATGGGCATTTTCCTCAAATCCGTCTTTCCATAGATCAAAACTTCAAATGCTCATAACTTTGGATGTACTTATCCAATGGATGTCATTTAAAGTGTAGATTACAGCTTATATTATGCACTAATAAAAGGTACCAATAACTCAATTTTGGATTTTCCTATCAAGAGACTCATTTTGTGGTGAGACATCACATATCCCATTGACCATTAAAATGTCAAGTCTGTGGATGAGAGGTTATGAGAGATACTATTAGGGAAATGGACATTTCAGAATTTTCATGCACAACCCGAAACCTGTTTCAAACCTTTAAAATCAGACTACTTTCAACCTGCCTCCTAGCCTAAGTGTCAGAAAAAAAAACCAGCAGAATACTGTTTTTGATCAATTTACCAATCAACCTACCATTTATTTTTTTTAACATTTTGGAGAATACTGTCAATTACACAACAAAACAACAGAGACAAAACATATAAAAGTGGCCACCTACCCTTGAATTTAGCTATATAACTGAATATTAAAATACAATGAGGATTATTAATTAGGGTTAACGAAGGCCATGTTTACGCAGAAAAAAATTATATGATAAATTATAAGGATAAAAATTTTCCGATAGAGTGGAAAATCATCAAAAAATCACTGGAAGTTTAATAAGTCACAATGCATTATAGTCTGCATTGAATTTTGGCGCAGTTCGTTTTTTAAATGGATTTGAGTGGATGATATTCTATCGAATAATCTGAAAATCCTGCGGAAACATATTTTGACGCAAATAAATAGATGCACGAGGCACTATGCAGCCCATTCGATTAATAATATAATGTTAATGGTTACAAATATCCTGTTTTTATTTATTTACAATAAACGTTTTTTTAGCAACATTTTGTAGGCTGTTTTTTTTTTTAATCAATGGAAAATCAGGCAGAAAAGTCAACGTTTGTTTATTTTTAAAGTCAATTTTCTCCAAAAGTGTGTTTCATACATGTGTATTTTAAAATAATTTTTCTCTGGCTATACTCAACCTATGAACCTCGTTCAAAAACCAATTTAAAGCTTAAAATCTCTTCTATCTAAATTTAACTATAAATAACTCAACTATAATGCACTCCGCCAATGCCCCGTTCTCCTAGAATGAATTCAATTTTCAGGGTTTTTATTAGTGTGCATAGGCTGTACAGATATTTTTTTCATAGTACAGTATACTATACTCCGGCAAATAAGCAGGCGGAGCCGGCGCCCTCAAATCTTTATTCGGACCTCGATCGTGACCAAAATTTAATCAGTTCTTCCTTACTTACAAACTGAACATCTTCACAAGATTTCGGCATAATCTGTTGTGTAGTTTTTCTCTAATCTTGCTAACACATACACCCGCACACCCACAAACACACAGACAGACAAATACGAGTGAAAACATAACCTCCTGTCAACTTCGTTTGGCAGAGGTAATAATGCTAATACAGCAAGACTCATTTTGTGGTGACACCTCGCATATAAAGTGTTTTTAAACAATTTACAGTGCTGGTAGAGCTGAAGTTTATCAAGATAAGAGTACTCGATTTGTTAGTCTTACCTCCATCAATCAATGTATACTTACCAAGTATTTCTTTGGTGTTCATTTCTTTAACAGCTTTCTCTGCTGCTTTTACTTTTACAAACTGAACAAAGCCAAAGCCAATAATCTTATTGCTGTCATTTCCTTTCTTTGGAATTGAAACTTCTGAGATTTCTCCAAACTTTTCAAACGCCTTTAGAAGATCATTTTCCCGACACTGTGTAAAACACAAAAATATAATGATATTTATTATTAAGCACAGCATATTTATTGATGAATAATAAGTAAAGCACAGTATCTTAAAGCCCTATGTAAATAGTCAATTTGAATTGCTAATAACTGGAAATGCATATTTTTAATGCTATTTTGTAAAAGTACAACTTCTCTACTGTGTAAAATATTATCAGAGTTCATAATTTTTTAGTAAAACGTATAATATTAAAAACAAACAAAACAAAGACAATTTTAGGCCTTCACCGCATCATGGCTTTAAGATGTTGTTATGAAAATAATATACAAAATGTTAATCATAGAAGCCACAAAATCCTGTTATAATCTTGCAGTCTGCAAAGTTTGAAACCAGGGGCGGATTGCTATAAAACAGTCTTAACTGACGGTCTTAACTTACAGAATAAAGCCGGCTTTAACACATAGA
>JAOTQE010037539.1:0-10088 GCA_025631205.1 Nesometra sesokonis
GTCCGGCGAAAGCCGGACCTGCCGGACCGGCTCCGGCGGCTCTGCATATATACAGAACAAAATAATTAAAGTGCCACAAAATAATAATATAAAAATTCTGACACTTGGGGAGACCAGGGTTCATCCCAAGTGAACTTAATCACTGTGGCATAGCTGGATGACCCAACCCCAAACTCAGAAAACAGAATAACAATTACACTCTATTGATTTTTTAACATAATAAAGAAATTAACAAAGTATTACAATGAATCAAAATAAATATTAACTTTCGTAAGAAAAGATAATGGCTTTTCCAATACTGCAGCATCGGTTAACAATCTTAGAAGCTGATCCCAGACATGTGGCAATCCGATTGCTGCCGAGTGAAAAAAATGCCTGGGTCCTCGATGCTTGATGACTAAAGCACAGCCAATCGTTATGTCGGGCATTATTTATTTGGTAGCTGATCTCAGACACGTGGCAACCTGATTGCTGCTGAGTGAAAAAATGCCTGGGTCCTCAATGCTTGATAACGAAAGCACAGCCGATCGTTATGTCGGGTATTAATAATGGTACCGTCATAAACCGTACTGCAGTCTAGAAAACCAAACAAAAACAAATCCCTTCTAAAAGATACTGATGAAAAAAATAACCTGTCCTCATAACTCATCTGCTCCCTACTGTATGTTGTTTAAGAACAAAATGAGTTGCTCTTCTATGAACACCCTCAAGCTGATCTGACAAAGATTTTGTCCATGGAAACCAGGCAGGTTGCGCATATTCAAGAGGCTTAGGGAGTAGTTTTGTTAGTTTGTTGAAAAGAACCTAGAGTGCGGCCATGTTTGAAACTGGGACATCAGGATTGGAAGGAAAGCATGTTACCTACAAAGCTAGAGTGCCACTCCAGAAAATGGGTATTTTGATGTTTTTAGCTAGGGCGAGTGAAAGGTTAAAATTAACCTTGGGAAAAGTTTTAAATCATCTTTAGGGTATGTGGATAACTCTGAAGGTGGCTGGCCTTTCTGCCTTCCCCAGCACAATTGCATCTCTGGAAATTATAAACCAGTGAAACATAGAAAATATAACTTAATCAGAAGGGTATTTCTAGAGCTCCTAGCTGGACCTAATAATGAAACAATAAACAAATTACAAACATGATTTATTTGGCATTTCCAGAATTGAAATTTAGGTGATAAAGGAAAATATAATTGCTCTTAGTAAAATTTATAAATGTAGAGATGTATTTAAAATAACATGCAGTTAAAGAAATCTATACAAACAAATCAGGTCTTTAGGAAAATTAACAATGGTATTTAGCTGATAAAGTAGTATGCGAGTTACCTATCATATTATACACCGTCATTGATTTATTTGGCATTTTTAGGACGAAAAAAAAACTCAAATGATTGATAGCTACAGGTATTTCTCGAACTGGAATCAAAGAAAACAATTTACTGCTTGTAATGTATAATAGCACAGGTACAGAAATGAAAATACCAATAAAATTTCTTTTTTAGGCCTTATCATGGCCTATAATTTTAACCATGCCCCTCAAATAAGTACAAATGGCAGCAAGTGAAATATGACAACAGATTTATATTTTTGTGAAACGATTGATCAGTTAATTGCAGCAGAAATTACCCCAGAAATGAAAATATCAATAACAATATTTTTTAGGTCTTATCTTCCGCTAAAAATTAAACCATACCCTTGAACTCAGTAAAAATGTCAGTTATTGTAAAAATGACACACTGATTCAAGATAAATCGATCAGTTCTCATCTTGCACTCAATATTCCCCCAGAAGTTTTGTAAAATCTATTTAAAAATAATACATTTTTGAAGTTTTACTTGATATCAGGTCATCAATTCAATTGTCAATTGACAACCTTTTGCTTTAGATGAATAATCATTTTTTTGTCAATGTCATTTTCAGCTGTCAACAATGAAGATCTTAAATCTAAATTTGATCACTTGGTAATTTCAAAAGCATTTTGCACTGTACCTTTAACACTTGCTACCCTTAGGCTATTCCATGAAAACGCTAAGTCAACGCAAGTTATTACTCATTATTATTTCCAATTTCCAGTTTATCAATCTTTTTTCATCCTATTTTATTATCTATAATCATTAAGAAATACTTAGAATACATTTATATGCATTTATACATTGTTATATCTGCCTTTAAACAGTTCTTTATAACAGTTAGTGTTAGTTAGTGTAAGCATTACCATGTTTGTCTTTGAATCTTTAGATCTAGATTTGAAACCGATTGCTTTCTATACTTCACTCGGTGGGTCTGTCACCATTAAATTTAATGAAACTAGGACAACTACCCCCTGACAATAACCCCCCCAGACAATTACACCCTGAACAACTACCCCCTTAGGACACATACCCCCCCCTAGGGCAACTACCCCCTGGACAACTAACCCCGGACAACTACCCTCCTAGGACAACTACCCCCTAGGACAACTACCCCCTAGGACAACTACCCCCTAGACAATTACCCCACTAGGACAATACCTTAACACTAACCCAAACCCTAACATTAACACTAACCCTAAACCTAACCCTAACCCGCTGGTGGGGTGGGGGTGTGGTGATTAGTCTAAAGGATAGTTGTCCAAGAGAGTAGTTGTCCTAGAGGGTAGTCGTCCTGGGGGGGTAATTGTACAGGGGGTAGTTGTCTGGGGGGGGGGTAGTTGTCCTGGAGGGTAGTTGTCCGGATACGAAATTTAACATGACTTCTGTTAGTCTTAATGGCTTTAAATATAGTAGGCAGCTTCTTAATATGGTGGTGTTGTTTGATCCATTTTTTGGTTCAGCAGGGCGATCTGCTGTTATCTTTTTGTGAGTTTTTAGGGAAAAAATGGCTAAGACTTTTTAATATGAATTTACAATTCTTTTAAATATTCAAAATAAACGCACCACGGCAGATTTGAAAAATGACTGCTAATTAATCAATTAGCTGCAATGTGTTTTATTAAGTGTTTTATTCATGGGAAGGCTAGTAAAGCAGGACAGCTGTTCCTACTGTAAGTAAATCAGAACCCGTTCGGGCAAGAATCAGAAAAAAAAACACAGGGTAAAAATCCGATTTTTTTCCATGGGTGATATATCCGTTTGCGCAATTCTTTGAATTAAAAAAAATGCAGAATCTAGCAAAAATGCTAATGATACAGGCGATGTTGATTTCAATCATTCTATTTGTTTTCCAAAAGCCATGCTACGAATCCGTGTAACTTAACTTTCACTATTTTAAATGCTTTTACTGTACTGTACTAGATTTTATAAAATGTAAAATTTACTAAATAGCAGAGATTCGGTAACAATGGTGGCAACATAGATGTATTATTTATGGATAGATTGTGAACTTCCACAGAATACATAGCCCAAAAGTGCAGTTCCATGGAAACACCTACTATTCCGGAATCCAACCAATCAAATTGTGTCATGTTCTAACACTTGTTGCTACGTCGATATTGCGCCCCCCCCCCCCCCCACAATCTTTTATAGAAGTTTCAAATTTATCAATAAATGGAAGTAAATTTAATCCAAATATAAAGACATTGACAACGTAAAATGTATGTGACATATCTAAATAATTTGTATGACAAAAAATGTCTAAAGTACAATAATTATAAAACAGTTATTATTTAACTCAAATGTTTGTGACGAATTCTAATGAAATCAAAATAGTAGGCGCCTACATGGGACTGCAATTCTATAGTGTTAAGTTTACCATCTAGCTGTAAATAATAAATCTATGGGTGGCACTTATCTGAAGCACACCTGAGTTTGAGCCTTAAGTTCCACGTAACATGACAAGACTGGGTCCATGTAGCACTTTTGTGTTTGTTTAAAAAATATCTGTAAGTCACAACATTAGTTGGTCAGTTTGTCTGTTGGTCATATGGAAAAATATAGAAATTATTTCTGGATTTTATGTATTAAGCTAAAAAAAGAGAGAAAATAAAATGACAGAAAAAAATGCTGAGATTGATTTGATAAATTTTGGGTCAATTGGGCATGGGAAAGAGAGGTTTACTGATTTCCATGAGCACTGTGCACAACTTGTAGTGTAGTGGCACTGTAGCTTGGTGGTTAACGTCCTGGGTTTAATCCCGACCAAGCGCTAGGATTATTCTCACGAAAACAACGCCACTGCCTAAGCCTCGTAATGAGTCTTAGTTAATAAGCATGGTATAGTTTATACATCCTGTAATAGGACGTTTATCACTGTTGGATGCTGATGAAATTTTTTAAAAAATTTAAAAAGATGAAAGGAACACACGACATAAGCCCAGTCGTATTCAGTTCCTTGCAATTGTGAATTGTTCACTTCTCTGCGAAACTGACAGGAAATAAGAAGCATGCACAAATATAACATGTCGTAGAGTACAAATCATTTTATTTTAAAGTATAAGGATTTTGTGCTGTACCAGTATTATGTCTAGTTTCTTTTAGTTGAGTTGGCATGAAGACGCGGGAACTGTTTTCACTCAGTTCTTCAAAAGCCAACATAGACTCGGTACATCTCAGCTGCTTTCAGATGCAATAAGTCAAAGCAAGAAAATGTGGTACTCTGGACTCACCTCATCTGTGTAAGTCAAACATTCTGGTCATTGACTTAGTTCTCTAAAGGTCATTTTCTACTATGCGAATATATTTTTGCATTGAAAACATTTCAAGTATTTGCATTATTGTTTTTCATAAAATTTTATTCAAAATTTTATATTATTTTAACAGATTAACAGATTAATACAGACAGTTTAATAATGCTAAAACAAAAAAGACTACAATGCAAATTTATGTTTTATATAATTGCACTTGTAAAAAAAAAACATTTGTGTGCATTTTTAGTATTGACTGTAAGTTTCCCGATTCGGTTCAATAATCTTGCATGTAAAATTTACTCTAGTACTTTGATTTGCTGCACATTTTTTTGCTTAGCAAAATATTAAAACAATTCAAACTACCAAATTCGTTGCAGCGAAAAACTGAAGAGAAAAACGCCAATGGTCTGCCAAAGAATTTTGGTTGAAAGATGAAACTACACCAGTGTGCAATCATTTCGCCTCTTGTTCACAGGAATTAATTTGCCTAGTGGATAGTGATTTGTTCGCAGGAATTAATTTGCCTAGTGGAAAATGGCCTTAGAATTGAAAATGGATATCTGAATACATTGATATATTACCTTTCTTGACAATGCCATCCACATCCATTCATCAATTGACCCCTTAGCTATAAGATAGTGGATGTGGATAGAACTGACTTGACCGATTCGATGGGCCCGGTCTTCACATTGCTCTAGTACACCAGGGGTCCAGTGGAGTTCAGCAAACACAACATCAGTGGCAGCTGTGAAGGTTAAACCCTGTAGAAGGAAAATGAACATGATAAAATTGAAGATTTGCTTTTTTTCAACAATATAATAATGAGATTCTATACTGTACCACTATCAATACTTGTCAAAACTCCAATATTTCATCTTATACTATAGAATCTACTTTACATAAGCCATGTTAACCTTTCATGTTTGGCCATGTAACCATCCTCCAGTCTGAAAGTATATTTACTACAAAATAGACTACAAAAGTATATATAGTATATATCTAAAAAAATATTCCATTTATTTTAACCAAACTTTTGAGAAACATAGTAGACATATATAAGGCTTGCATACCATAGGAAAATAATGGTGATGTTTGACCTAAATTCAAGGTCATATTAAGACGTCTGTAAGACACCCCTCAACAAAAACAACGGGTTTCAATTTGTCGTACGAACGATCAACAACTGGAAAAGGTTAACCTGTCAAATTTAGCTTCCAACAGATATTAACCTGACCATTGTTTCACACGGAACTAATAACTCCAATCATTGAATCACGAGTAGCGATGTATTTAACGCAAATGCGTTGAGGGTATAACTCTCGCTAATCACGATGTTTAGGCAGTTTGACACATTGTCATGTGTTTTTACCTTCCATAAGTTGTAGTGCACACTGTGCGGCTATTTTAAGAGAATTATTTAGCGGGGCATCAAAAATATTCCAACATTTGGAATATTTAAGTATACAGAGGCAGTGGTTATGTTCGTCAGGCCTAGATTGTACTACCCTTTGCAAAGTTGAAGCTCAGATCCATAGGAATTGCCTGCCTTTGGTAGAGACTATGAACTACCAGGTAACCTGTCTTCTTTTTGTTAAACACTTTTTTTTAAACACTGTTGGAATATGATCAAACCTACCACTCCTGCTGCTTGTATGCTTAGCACAGCTACTCGAGTACTTTCTTCTTTCTGAAATTTATTAACAAGGTACTGAAAAGAAAGACAAAAGCAATTAATTAATGAATCAGCCTATAAACCTGGTACACTACAGTTCAGGGGCGGATCCAGGATTCACCGGAAATGGGGGGGCCCACTTCCAGATTCGGGTGGGCGTGGTTGCCAGTTTTATTCAAAATTGTGCAAAAAAATGGATCTTGGATCTGCACCTGCAGTTCTTTATTGAAACAACCCTTTGGAAAAAATAACTTGGTTAACATGGTAGATAATAGTAGTGACAAGGTAGACAAGGTACTTAACAGGGTTAACCCTTTAAAAACTACCATATCAAGGAATACTACCAAGGATATGGTCAGCAATGCTCTACAAGTATACAAAGAAAAATACAACCATTATTTAGAATAAACCCTTAAGGCATTAACAACATCAACAGACAGATAATTATATACTACTTAATTAGGTAGTTCTTTGTGGTGATAGGTAGATTTTCCTAGTAATTTAACATGGTACATCTACCTAGTCAGAGGGTGTTATTTTTTTCAAAGCAGCCACCCAACATACTGTACCTCCAATTTTGTTCTGTTTTCTGAACAGTTTGGTTTACCTATAAATAAATTTATTTATCTTTTTAAGAGGTCCTTGTGTGACAAGTATTGTACTGTACTAGCTTGGAGTCTGATAGTGATTATCACATGGTGTTTATGACTATTAATTTTCATTTAATTTTGTTTTGAAGTTGCCTTTTTACATCTTTCTGCTATGTATTCTGCAAGTTGATCTTTTTTAAATTTTTGGGATAACTTCATGCAATACTTATAATTTCTTGATATCTTTATCTAATTTTTAAATTTTCCTGGATAATATTTTTTATATCTTACAAAACTCATTTTTTTAAGATAAGCTTTGTTGTTATATTTATTGCATAAAGAAAACCATTTTCTGAAACTTCTTCTTTTTATTACCTCAAATAAGCGCAACACTTATTCAAGGATTTATGTAATGCGATCAATATAAATGTAAGATGAGAGGGCAAGCATTTTGCAAATATAGTAATCCATAACTGACATACCATAGAAATAAAATACCACATCAGATATCCTTGTTCAAAGCCGTTTAAGTATGTTGTCATATTAAACGTTAAATAAATGAATCAATGAATTGTCAGCATGATTCTATATTTTCAAAGCTGAGCATCATTGGCTTCATTTTTAGCTGACTAGCTCTAGGACGACTTGCATGATTAAGTATTTAGGTAAATATTTAACGGATAGGCGGATGGCGCAGTGTGCATGGTTCTGATTTCAAACCTTGAGGTTGGGAGTTTGAATCCCACTCAGTACATTTTTGCCGGACATGATTAGACATGCCAGCTTGTATCGAAAAGTTGTAAAAGTGACTCACAGACCATTTAATTATGACCTCAGGGATGTGATTATGCTGGGCGGAGGTGGGCGGGGCCACACACCCTAAACATATTCCACCCACCCTAAAGACTATTTGAAGCCCTTCCACCCAGTCAAATTTCAACCTGCCACCCACCCTAAGCATCTGAAAATGTATAAATACTTGTTTTAATCTTTTTATCACACACCTTTACATTTTTGCTGCCCACCCTAGGATTTTTCTAGCAACATCCCTGGACCTAGAAACACTCGGGTGTGCAAATCTCTAACAAGCGACCGAAATCCTCATCTATATAAGTGTTGTTATCCTTATTGTGAAAGCAGAAATCGTTGATGTTGCTTTGCAGTAAGTATGATTACCATGCAGTTCCAAAAAGTTCCAGGGTTCAAATAGAGCTTTAACTGTTTACAATTTCTGTACACACTGTCCTTTTTGTGGATTTTAGACTATAAGGCAGGAGTGTTAACCACCAAGGTACAGTGACAATTGGTTCTTGTACAACAGAGATAACCACAAAAACATCATATTATTATCCCTTCAGACAATCCAGTTAAAGGTGGATTCGCATTCAGGAACTTTAGATTGGAAGGTAAGCGTGTTTACCACAAAGCTAGTGTACAGCGCCGATTGGTTGTTTTACAATAAGCATAACTATCCCAAGAACAGTGTGTAGAAACTTACAGTAAAGGACGCGCATGCTCAATGCATCCATCGCACGTAAAAACAGGAATTTGAAGGAAAAACGGGGAAAATACCCTAGCGGACGATTAGGGCTAATATAAGGGCGCTTTGACCACTATAAGGGCGATTTGGCTACTATAAGGTAAAAATATGGCCTATCTCATTATCCAATCAGATTACAAGATTCTTAGAGTGAGGTATATAATAAAGGTTACTGCGACCTGGCTAATTATTTTCTTGAAAAATCAGTGTAACATGAGGCCCCACTATAGATGATACCCTGGACATCGTATATTTTCTGGAGGCCTCCATAGGTGCATATGTCCATGGACCTTCACAAAAATTTAATCATTTTTTTTTAGGTTATTTCCAAACTTCACTGAAAATTTTGTCCGAATCTGTTAATTACTTTTCAAGTCATGCTGCAAACAGACAAACACACTCACACACACACAGACACACACATACAAATACCGATGACAACATAACCTCCTTCTTCGATGGAGGTAATTAGTAGACAACCACCACAAATTGAATAACTCTTAAACAAGGAACATTAATTTTATTATATAGCTATAGATACGTACATGTAAATGACAGGCACTATTGTTAATACAGTAATGTAATACCATAATTTATAATTATAACATTTTTCACATGTTACATGAAACAGCAATTAAATTACAATGCAGTTAAATGATGATGTACAATTGTTTAAATATCCAACTGTCTTTCATTTTATGAGTATGCAGCATACTTAATTAATTTAATTTAATTTCTGCTTGTGGGGCATGAAAAGCTTCCATCAGTTGTTCAATCAAAAATTTGTTATATCTATGGGCTGGTGTGTCTGAGTAAAATGAATTTGCATTAAAAAAGGAAAACACAAAAAAAACCTTTGGCAAAATTACGGTAAAGCCATCTCCTGTAGGTAACTCTAAAGTTGTCATTCAGATATCAAATCAGGTACAATTTACCTGTATTATCCATTTCAGAATTAATATTGTCTACTGTCATTACATAAAAAAATTTAAATTCAGATAAGATTACACATATCAGATTTAATTTAACTCACCATTCTCTCTGAACTCAGAACATCACCATCAATTCGGATGTACTGTATGTCTTGTTTTTTTTCTCTGTTATACTTCATTATAGTTTGGCAGACTGCTGTCAGGACATCTCTGTGATGTGCAAATACCAGGAATTTTAAGCCTGGATTTTCTAGCATCATCCAAATGTAATCACAGACTGCACCAATCTGCAATGATATTTTTAATTTTTTACAAAACAAAAATCAAAAATAAAAAGGAAAAGGTTAAAGATATATTATGAACCTTTGGTAAAAACAACGATGTCTGAAGAGTATACAAGTATCGAGGTGGAAAGGGAACTATAGAGTTCGTTTTTATCATACTCTATCAACCTCGTCGTGATCGTTGTTTTTACCAAAGGGGACCCAGTCCGGACTATCAAATTTTGTTTGACAAGAAATTTGATATGCATGGTCATGATGACATCACATCATTACCATATAAGGACATATCATTACTATATATGGGTATATATTAGAGGCTATTTATGGTTTGACCCTAAAATAATTCTAATAAAAGATATTTTTTCATTTTCTTGTACACATATGTGGATATTTACTAAAATTTTTTTCCAGCCTTCTAGATGCTGCGTTTGCCAAATATCTAGGGTCAAAGGTCAATGACCTTGGAAGGCATA
>JAOTQE010037561.1:0-18842 GCA_025631205.1 Nesometra sesokonis
GATGGCGTGTATCTCATTGCTTGGAGTATGCATTATACTTTCTTACTTGAAGTTGATTAGTGGACCTTTCGGGTATCATTTTATGTAGTTTTGTAGTTTGGTTTTCCTATGAGCTAGGTTACCAATTGTCAACTGTTATTTAGTTTATTCCATTTTAAACCGAAAAAGCCAAAGTATATATTGTTAACATCTGTGCTTACACATTCTATCCAAATAGAAAGTGTCATAATACTGTATTGGAATGTCACAATTGACAGAAAATGAAGTAAAAATTAGTTTTAAAGAATTTTAATTGTTAATAAGTTATTAATTAAATTAGTAAAATCAATGTTATAATATACTAATCATTTGATAATCATGATACAGTATAAACAATATAATTAATTAAACAGTGTGTATCAATTTGTTGTAAATTACCATTTTATTTGATAAATTGTGAAATTTTTGTTATTACAATCTGTGCAAGAATAATGTGAATTTACTATTGAATTTGTTGGTTATGAATGTAAAGAAAGTGGTCCTTTAATCTTTTAATACTAGAGTATTATTATTATTTTTTTTAATGATTGAAACAATAACAGACATGTTATACAACATATAAAAATAACAACCGCTTTTAATTTTATGATGCTACTTTATTAGAACAACAATACAAACATGTTTCAGCAGTCAACTTCCATCTTCAGTGTAATGAAATACTGAACGTGAACCACAGGTTATATAGGCTGAAATACATCAAGAAAATGTGAACGTTTTACATTTTAATTGTTAGGAATTGACCCATGAAAGTAATTACAAGGATACAAATAAAAAAATCTGTACCAAAAAGTGAAATGCATAACATGTTTGTTGGTACAAATTTATTTATTTGTATCCTTGTAATTGCTTTCACAGGTCAATTCCTAACAATTAAAATGTAAAACGTTCACATTTTTCTTGATGTATTTCAGCCTATATAAGCTGTGATTCACGGTCAGTATTTCAATACACTGAAGATGGCAGATGACTGCCGAAACATGTTTGTATTGTTGTTTTAATAAAGTTAGCATCATGAAATTAAAAGCGGTTGTTATTTTTATACATTATTTTTTATTAACTTGAATTCTGATTTGGAACAATGTAAACATTTCTTAATACACCTATCATGTCATTAATAATTCTTATTCAATTGTGCGTTTTTTTATCCGGTTCAATTTTATTTATTATTGAACCACACAAGTGCTATCCAACCTCTCAGTGTCACCTGATTTTGCCATGAAACAATTGTTTATTCAAGAAATCGAAACCAGATGATGGCCTACATGGGTGGGTGAACGCACAACTAGGGCTAGAACAACCCTCTAAAAACCATGCTTTCGTCACTGTTGGGGCCAATTGTCTTTTAGCTCTCAAATATAGCTTTAAAAGAACTCGTCTGAATAAGTAATTCACCTTTCATAGATGAGTGGATTTTACAGAATTAAGTGGAGTTTTGCAAACCTGTTTAAAAGTTGGTGATAGTGTAAGTGATAAGAAACAGCTGATTAAAGGAATACATTCTGCAAAGTTCCATGTAAAGTTTATACGTATTAAAGTTACATAATCAGTGAAAGTATAAGGTGCTATTCAAAATAATGTTATGTTATTTACGCCTTCCCTTTAAAAAAATAACTCTGTTAACATGGTAGATAATGGTAGTGACAATGTAGATATAGGTACCCTATAAAAACTACCATATCAAGGGATACTACCAAGGATATGGTCTCTACATACATACATATGAAAATACAACCAGTATTTAGAATAAACTTTAAGGCATTAAAAATAACATAACACACAGGGTAATTATACTACCTTGCTAGGTAGTTATCTGTGGTTCTAGGTAGATCTCCCTAGTAATTTTAACATGGTTTAACATTTTTTCAAAGGGTTGTTCATCTTATATTGCCAATATATTTTACACGCTAGGTTAAATGCCAAATAAGAAAATACAAGAAGTTATGTGAAGCCAAAGTATGAATTGTATGTCACATAGTTATACTGTACCATGGTAAAAAGTGCAGTACAGTGTGTATGTAAGAGAGAGGTTGTGTATTTTATGTGTTTTAGAATTGGATTTTTGCTTTAAATGTACAGGGGGCATTGTGTAAATAAGTTCGTTAATAAGACAAGTTTTTTTTTTGTTTTCATTATTGACAGTTAATGTGATTCAATTATTAAAGGGGTTTAACTAATAAAATACAAATACTTTTAACATGTCTTGTCAGTTTTATGTAGTGTGTTTGCCTTCTGTGTATACAGTACAATGAAAATTAGCTACTTCGAAATAGGCTACCAGTATTTGAGATATTAATTTATTAAGCCAAATCAATATATCAAAATGTTATCAATAATGTGTAAGTTGGCTATAAAAAGAAACCAGGGCTAACTACAAATACAGCATGGATATATTTTTTACAGGTTGGGCCTGGAGTTTTGGAGGAATTTTATTAATAAAGACATGCCATAGTCCCTATACCAAAATCTGGTGCCTGCAGTCATGACAACTACTAGGGATTGATTACCTTGACATCCATCATCAGCAAGATCTTTAAGGGACTATGTCAAAATTGCCCTGCTGCAGTTATCACAGTAATTATGTGATAACAGCATCAGTTCAGTATCTGAAAGAGAATTACTGAAAACATATTGAGATAAGACCTAGTATGGCAATGCAGTTAACAAAGAAAACATAATGGACTGGATTACTGAAGTAATTGCAGTATACTTAATAGCAATGGATTATTGTAGTAACTGCAGTAGAGTAGACTTAATGGCAATGGATTACTGCAGTAACTGCAGTAGACTTAACGGCAATGGATTACTGCAGTAACTGCAGTAGACTTAAGGGCAATGGATTACTGCAGTAACTGCAGTAGAGTAGACTTAATGGCAACGGATTACTGCAGTAACTGCAGTAGACTTAATAGCAATAGATTACTGCAGTAACTGTAGTAGACTTAATGGCAATGGATTACTGCAGTAACTGTAGTAGATTTAATAGCAATTGATTACTGAAGTAACTGCAGTAGACTTATTAGCAATGTATTACTTCAGTAACTGCAGTAGACTTAATGGCACTGTATTACTGCAGTAACTGCAGTAGACATGGTTGCAATAGATTACTGCAGTAACTGTAGTAGACTTAATAGCAATGGGTTACTGTAGTAACTGCAGTAGACTTAATAGCAATGGGTTACTGTAGTAACTGCAGTAGACTTAATAGCAATGGATTACTGCAGTAGACCTAATAGCAATAGATTACTTCAGTAGACTTAATGGCAATGGATTACTTCAGTAGACTTAATAGCAATAGATTACTGCAGTAACTGCAGTAGACTTAATGGCAATAGATTACTGCAGTAACTGCATTAGACTTAATAGCAATATATTACTACAGTAATTGCAGTAAACTTAATAGCAATAGATTACTGCAGTAACTGCAGTAGACTGAATGACAATGGATTACTGCAGTACCTGTAGTAGACCTAATAGCAATAGATTACTTCAGTAGACTTAATAGCAATAGATTATTACAGTAACTGCAGTAGACATAATTACAATGGATAACTGCAGTAGACTTAATAGCAATAGATTACTGCAGTAAATGCAGTAGAATTAATGACAATGAATTACTGTAGTACCTGCAGTAGACTTTATGGCAATGGATCACTGCAGTAACTGCAGTAGACTTAATGGCAATGGACTACTGGAGTAACTGTAGTAGACTTAATTGCAATGGATTACTGCAACTGCAGTAGACCTAATGGCGATGAATTACTTCAGTAACTGTAGTAGACTTAATAGCAATAGATTACTGCATTAACTTCATTATAATAATTTTTACAAGGTTGCAGCCATGGTACGGTCATTTTAGGATAATTTATTATATCACCTTAGTTGCTCAGGAATGGTATTATATATTCAAAAAGTTTCGAAGGCATGATTTGGGAGAAAAACATTACCTGCAACTTCATTATGTTCGGGATGAGGTGCGAACATTTTTAGAATATTGCACCGCTAGATGCCCGGAAATGACACTCTTGTGCATTTAAAAGCTTTTTCAAAGTGTCCCAATTTCATGTAATTGGGCATGACGAAACAAACACTCATCTAATGTTCAATCATGATGAAACTGAAGGGAAACTTCCAAGGAAAAGTAGATGCCCGGAGATGGTATTTGTCCTTGAATTTTTATTTACTTATTGTTTTTTTTTTTGGGGGGGGGGGGTGAGGTTTGAAGTGTAGAAATTCAACGAATTTGAGACATGATGGTGTCACTATGGTGTCTAAATGTTGTGGATAAAAAACACAACAACAACCACCTCAGTTCCATCATGGCTGGGGCTGAGGTGCAAAACTGTAATAATTGAAACCTCTAAATATTCGGAAATGGTATTTTTTGCCCAAGAGATAGTTTAGACATGGGGAGTGGAAGAAAATTCGGCTGATCAGTTGAGCTGATTCGGGGTCAGTATCGAATCATGGGGATGCTCTGCGGCCATGTCATCCGGTTTTTAATGTATAAAACGGATGAATAAAGCAACGGAGGTTTATCACTGGTGGGGAGTTTTTTTTTCAGGGGATGATAGTTTCGTACCCCCTCAGGACCTTTATGGCCCCCCTCCAGCCACGACTTGGGACCAGCAGTTATGGAACTCGTGATTTGCGGAAGTCAGCAGATATGGGACCAAGCAACCTTGGGATTAGTGGGCATGTTTACCGTCGGACCGGGACTGGTAGTTTTGAGTTAAACATTACTTGAAACCTGCAGACTTGGGACCGGTGATCTAGTGACCAATGGGAGTGGGGCGTTGGACTTGTGACCTGTAGAATTAGGATTTGCAGACTTTGTATTTTATACTCTCGGTGTTTAGTTTTAGACTTAGAACCGGCTACTTTGAAACGGTGGACTTTAAAGCCCCGGCGACTTGGGGACCGTAGACTTGGTGGAGAACGACCTGACAATTGAGACCAGCAAACCTTTGCTACTTGGTACGAAAAGACTCTACAATTTATTTTGGAAAACGCTTTGCTATCGTTTATAGATAACACCCCATATGTAACTTACGAGTCCAAAATCAACAAGTTGAAGATGATGCTGACATTCAACATCATCCTGAAAAGGAATCCTCATTAATGATATTTTGAGACAAAAAATATTAATATTATTACTTATTATTATTTATTTTGAATTTGCTAAATCCATCACTTGAATCGCGAGCTCAGGATGTGTACAGCATGAATAGCTATGCTAGTATTTGCTAGTAGACTTAACCGCTTGGCCATGGAACTCACTCTCTGGTAACAGCTGTCTCTAATACATAAACGCACATCAGCCGCTAGGGAAGTTATTTTGCAAGTTAGTGCAATTTCAATGGTCTCACGACCATTCGGCCTCACTTGTCATTAATTATATACATTCGTTTTTTAACACATGCTCAGTATTATTTTTATGCGATTTAATCAAATTTTCTTGGTATTTTTTTTTCTCTCAATGTCCGTTTCCTTCCAAATTATGCTTCTGCAACCTACAGTTTCGTATTGCTGGTCCCTCTTGTACGTTTCTGCATAGAGGTGCGGCGCTAAAATTTTGTGCTTGGGTAAAATTAAGATATTTTTAAGGCCTAATTTTTGTCTTTAAATTGTAAGATAGTTCTGTGATTTCTTGTAGGCACTGTAAAGTACCAACAAACATGAAAAAATGCAGACTTGAACCTGTTGGCTTGGAATTTCGGACAGTTGACTTGGGGCCTGGATTTTTTACAACAGTAGACTTGGGACCGACATATTGGGGACTTGGGACAAGCAGATTTGATAGGAACCATGAACTTTGGACATGGGACCAGCGCGAACGTGGGTCTGGCCTTGGGATTGGTGAACTTGTGGTCAGCAGTTTTGGAGCTGGTAAGCTTGGAACGTGTGACCGGCAGACTTGGAATTAGCGACCTTGGTATGGACTTGGATCGACAAATTGTGACAAACATGGGACCATCGGCAGAATTGGAACCGGCTAACTTCAAGACCAGCGGACCTTGATCTGGTGAACTTGAGACCACCAAGCCTATATGAATTAATTTTAGAGGGGATCACGAAACTGACACAAACATTTTCTGAAAGTTTTGCATTAAATAAAACATCTTTTTACGGCCACTAAGTATAATATAAAGTGAATGGATGACATCCATAACTTTCTTTTGCTTATTTTGCTTATTCTATCGGATACATGGCAAATCGCGATGCTCAAACTAAGCCCTTCCCACACACCCCACCCAGAATCCCAGATCTGCCCCTACATAGTATTTGATATAAAAAAAAAACATGTCTAAAAGACAAATAGACGTGGTGACATTTCATAATTATAGAATTATTCATTTATACTGTAGGCACTAGTATATATCACAAAATGAATAGCCCTATTAATTAAAAAGTCCGCACAAAGTGGTTTTTTTTTCAAATGACTGCTTTCCTTTATTGTTTTTCAAAGCACTTCAATTGTTTTTTCGTTGCACAATAAGAATAATAGAAGAATTACACCCATATTACAACCCTTATTATTTTGTCCAATAGCTTCCGGCAGCAGATGCGTGGATATGGCTTTGTTTTGGCGTTTCAACATACTTGCCAACAGATTCAGTTAGCCAAGGATGTGAAACGCTAGAATCAACTACGGAAATTATTAAATTTGCGACAAATACTTTAACAGACGAACCCACTACGTGCGGTCAAAGGAGTTATCGATGATTTGATAATAACTGAGTAAAATTGGATTATATCGAAACAAAATCGTAAGTTTATTCAATGATTTTATGTATTGTAAACTTCCATAAAATGGTATTATCGTAAGTTTTTAGTGCGTCTATGAATGAATAATAGATTTCTATCTTGGATCTATACTTGTCTATGATCTGGTAGTCTTAGGCCGTAGTCTGGAGTTTCTTTAACATTTCTTTATCTGAACTAAGTTCTTCCAGTAGGCCTATTACAAACCTTGAAATTTTAAATTTATTTTGACGCCTGATTTTATTAGGTTAGAATTGACTTACATATAACCATCAAGAGACCCAAGATCTGCCATTTCCATTGTGGTATATTTAAACTGAAATTTAAGTAGGCCTGGAATTATAATACAATGTATTCACAGTGAACTCGTTCAGGTTTTTATAAACAATCAAGCTTTTCATAACATCCACAAAAACCTCCGTTTTAGCTATTTTCAATATATAATCATGGTATAATTAAGTTGGATATCCATTAAGTTTACTGTGTGAGGCACCTTATATATAAACTTTATTTTAACACGATACTCGTTCAGTCTGAAGACTGTTCTTCCACGAGTTCGTGAATATACAATTATACAATAATAACCACTTAACTAAAACAATTTACCCCTAAATTTTAAATTAACTATATACAGAAATTAAGTATGTATGTGTGACTAGAGGCTATAAACCCAGGGGAGGACAAATGTACCTCCCTTTTCCGAAGAAAGATATAAGATGGAATGACCAGAGGGATGAATAAAGCTTGAAAGGTTTAGAGTGACAACATGATAATATGGTATCAATGAAAAAACCGTAAGGTTAGGCAGGGAGGTGTAAAAATAGGGTTAGGGCCCATACACTGTGCAAGTCCAATTTTATAACATTGACTCCGTGTTTATGTGAGACGCATCATACAGTACCAACGTACCATGAAAAAAAAATCACTTGATAAAGATACTGTAAGATTATTTACAAATATATATACATATACATACACACTAGATGTATACATACATATATAACCCTTCAATTTATCATAAATCATTTAAGAAAACACATTATTATTGTGAGTATGTTTACTATTTTATGATAAAAAAAATCAAGATTGTAGGAATATGGAATTACAAGTTTGGGTACTAGACGTTTCGCCGGCTAACAGTAAGCCATTATCATGATGAGTGACAATATGATGATCGTGGGAAGTAATAGTAACTATCACTGCCCACGATCATAATCATTAAAAAAAAGGAAACCGATTCACAATATTTGACATTGGATGCAATAAATGTCTTCAATAACTCACTAATAAAATCCATTTAGCTCCCGAACCTTGTATGTGTGAAATACTCGAAAAAAGGCCAACGTGAAAGTTTAGATCACCTCGAGCAGTACCGATAGGCTTAGATGTAACTATAGGTTAGATTTGTTTATTTATTCTTCGAACCACTGCCACAGACATTGTGGTAAATAATGATTTGACATTGAAAAATAATGCAAATAATGCAAGAAAATACATTTATTATTGTGAGTATGTTTACTATTTTTAATTTAAAAAATCAAGATTGTAAGAATATTAAATGTGGAATTCACAAGTTTGGGTACTAGACGTTTCGCCGGTAATAGTGGCTATCACTGCCCACGATCATGTTTTTGATCATTAAAAAAGGAAATCGACTCACAAATATTAGATTCAATAAATCTCTTCAATAACTCACTATTAACGTTTCATCTCCAAAATCCTGTCTATGTAAAATGCTCGAAGAAAAAAAACAAACTTAGGTGAAATTTAGATAACCTCAAGCAGATAGGCCTAGATCTATAGCCTATGGGGAAATCGGTATAAAGCCACCCATGTACAAAGTCACCCTTGTATAAAGCCACCCAACAATGGGATTAATCCACTGTAAGATAGGGGTGGACAATAGGGTGTTAATTATATCTTATGTTAAAATAAATATACTGTCAACGTTCAGTAAATAAGTAAATATTTGTGTTTGTTTGTCTTGATGTGGTCTACATGAATGGATTCGCTATGAACGTTTTTGTATCATCTTTTTTTTCAGTAGTAATATTTTCATTTATACTTTACCAATGACGAACTGACGGACTTATATTTTTACTTATGTTAAAATATTTCCTTATTTATTAAATGTTTATGTTTATGTAATACGTTTAAGTATGTTACGAGACCATTGATTTTATGGAGTGTCATACTGGAAATGTAGTTTTTTAACATATTTGGAGCCATAATTGTAAATTGTATATTTATAGCAATAAATAAATTTACATTTCAATTGCGAATGTTCGGTCCCAATTGGACCCTCGTCAGGCACGTTTGGTTGGTGCTCCACAACAGTAACAGCAGCATCGACAAACGTGCCTGACGAGGGTCAAGATGGGACCGAAAATTCGCAATTTAAATGTAAGTTTATTTATTACTATAGTATCGAAATGGCTCCAAATATGTAAAAAAAAAACTGTTTATATTTATTTTAACATAAAAAATATGATTAATTAACACCCCATTGTCCATCGCTATATTACAATGAAATAGTCCATTGTTGGGTGGCTTTATATAGTGGTGCTTTTGTACAGGGGTGGCTTTATTCCTACATTCAGCCTAGGTTAAGTTTTTTTTTTTCAAACCGAATGTCACAGACATTATGGTATGGAATGAGTGGGTCATTTGTTAACACGGTTACAATAATCTCAGGATAGACGGTATCTAACATTTTTAGGCCTATAATGTGAATATGGCTTATGACGCTAATATTGTTCTCTTTGTCTCTTCGGCAATCAACATCACACGGCTTGTAGAAATAAACTTTATCAAAAAGTTTCACTCTTACTTCTCATGACCGTTAAGGTTGAAGGTATTTCCTTTAATGCACCAGTCACCACCTACCTAGTCATTATCAGAACAACTAGCCTACATTATCATGTTGACCAGGTTGAAATCAAGTCTGTGTATGGAGATAATAATTAGAGTCTGACTAAAAGATGTATTGTCACCTGAAAAATGACAAAAATGATTTCGAAAATAACTTTTCGAAATATAGGCAAATATATGCATACAAGGGCTGGCTGCCTCTATAATTTTGGTCACTTTTCAATTTAAAAATCTTAAGCCTATTAAACAATTTTAATTACACTAGTTCAAGTTATTAACTTTGATGTTAATTTAATATGAGCAAGTTAATTTTAAAATTAATGGTTATGACTTTTTGGTCATTTTCGAGTGACAATCATCTTTAAAACGAAACCAATCTTAGATCCAGATATGTAGCTAGTTAAACTGAGGCGAATCGAAAATGTAGGCAATTTTGTCTTCCCCAAGACGATAGGACGGTAGATTATTGAAAATGTGAACACAGTAATACATTTGATATTAATTTTGTACACTGTTATATCATACGCCTAATATAACCCAGGCCTAAAACTTGATAATAAATGTGAGGTGTAACAAAATGAGTCGTGTTGTACGCCATGTGATTCTGAGATATCAACAAAATATGCAGAAGGTCATAATTTTATAATTATCAGATTTCTGTTGTTTTGTTAAGTTCAAAGCCTAAATTTTATAATTATAAACATCCTGTTTACGTTTATTTAAAATAAGCATGTTTTTGAACTACATTTTGAAAAGGCTTTATTTGAAAATAATGGAAAACAGGCAGGAAATTAGCAGTCTGTTTATCTTTAAAGTCGATTTTCTCAAAATATTATTTCATAAAATGTATGTTTTGAATGATATTTCTTTTAAAGCTATATATGAACCTCATGGAAAAAATCAAATTTAAAGCTAAGTTTATTAATCATGTTTTCGGTTCACCACGTGTTCAATGCTGAAAATGATGAGTTTTTGATCCGTCCTGGGGTGAGGACGAGTGCCACTCTCGCTTCTGAGGAGACAATCGAAATACATTCTATGATTTATCATTCAACTTTAAATCATACGGTTTTTTGGTGGGAGATTGGGGGAACAAAGTACATGTGCGCCTCTTGATGATGACATAATTTATGTCGAAATATTGAATCTTGTCGCGATGGCGTGTATCGCATTGCTTGGAGTATGCATTATACTTTCTTACATGTGCGCCTCCGTCCCTAATTAGGCATACTGGCGCCCCCTCCGAAATATTTACAAATTGCTGAAAAATTATGTATAAATCCTTATAAAATATGGCTACTTTTGACTTTCATATAAATAAAACGACGAACTTGAACACCGGTGAGAAAATTAGACTCCTTCCCTCCCGGATCCCCTCCTGAATAGAAGAAAATGTTATGTTACCGCTAATTTGACATATAAGTACTGGCAGTACGGGGAACCAATTAATCACGAATAGGCCTTTTAATTAAGTGGCTTGATTCAATTAAATTGATTAGATGATCACAATCTGGAGATCCTTGTATAACAGGAAGGCTCGGATTAATGTCATTGATGACTCAATAATAGTATCCTTACAATTAAATATAATAGAAAATATAATTAATGGGAATCAAGAATGCCTTGTATTCGACCGAAAGAGGCTAATTAGGTCTTCCTTCGATTCAACAAATTGTAAGGACTCGATTTCTTTCGTTTTGTCTGTCTGCTGTCTGCGGCATCTGTATCCATTCATCTATCCATAGACCCATAATCTTGCAAATTGTTTTTCTTTATTTTATTGTCCAGATGTTGTGAAGTTTTGACAGTTAGTTCACAAAATGCTTCTATAGGTATATCCATTAAAATTTCAATCCCGGAGTTCCCCTTTAAAATTACAAAGTACCGTACAGATCAGAAAAAAAAATAACAACAAAGCCTTAGGTCTATACTTTTAATACATTTTGTAACACAACTATTATCTTATAGAAGATTGATACAATTTCAATAGATAACTATTTAATTAATGTATAAGGTTAATTAATATTTAATTGTACTTATCTTTGTATTTCTTAGATGTCAACACAAATAAATCAATTGCTGTTTATTTATTACGTGTTTATGTTCCTGGCTACTGTGTACTGTATACGTGAGTGAATTTTTTTATTACTATTTCGGCGTGATAACATTTTTTACGAAATTTAAAAAAGTAGATTGATTAGCCATTGACCTATACAAATATACTCTATTGCCAATTTACAGTGATGGAGATAAGGGTCTCAATTTATTAACAATAGTGTGTAACAACTTAGCCTATATTGTAAAGAAAGATATTTATTTTAGTACTTAAACAAGACAAACTTGAGATTCCACCCTCACTTATGTTATCCTATCCCATGGGGGACAATCCGCAGTATTGTACTGTGCATTAGCCTGACCGCCTCTAAACTATAAAAATCTTTTCATTTACTTTTTTCCAATCAATTTCACATAAAATATCAGTGTCTTGCTCGGGGATGCTAGGGTTAGGTAAGCCTAAGTAAAGAAACAGACATATTTTAGTACTTAAACAAGACAATCTTGAGATTTTGCCCTCAATTATGTTATCCTATCCCATAGGGGTCAATCCGCAGTATAGTACTGTGCATTAGCCTGACCACCTCTAAACTAGAAAAATCTTTTCTTTTACTTTTTTCTAATCAATTTCACATAAAAATATAAATGTCTTTCCCGGGGTATTCTAGGTTAGGTAGGCCTAGAGTTAAAAAAAACCCAATAAAATCATTGTGGAAATAGTGTTAACAAATAGGTTTCTGGCACCTTTAAACAAAAGAGGAAAATTACGGTATCTATAATTATGCCATCATAACAAGTGTGAAATGGATGAATGACGTTTTTTGCCTGGCGAAATACGATCGAGTTGAGCACCATCTTATTCTTGATTCCTAAAGACGCCCCAATGTAAAAGTACACACATTTAAACCGTCCGGGTCCGGAAAAGTTGTCACATCAACTCTAGCCGCTTGTTACTCTCGCCCCACTGAAGTGGGGAGAGTATATTGCGTCTGTCTGTCTGTCTGTCTGTCTGTCTGCATCCATATCTCAAAAACTATTTGGCCGATTTACTTCAAATTTTCAAATAATGTCAGAACCAACCGTATCTAGATCCTCCCGAGGTTTGGTGCTGATCCGCCTTACCACATGAATTCTGGATTCTAATCTATTTGATTTTGTGTCTACTGCCCTCTCTTTTTAGTGACAAAAACTAGAGACTAAACAGGCCGAACATTTACTGATACATCCTGGTCCTATCTATTAGCTCTGTCATTAAATTCCAAAGCATTACCTTTCTCGACCATGAGAAGAGCTATGTTTGTTCTCCCTGACGGATATGCCTATCACAGTGAAAGCGGTAATAGGATATTGCAATGAGCTCTGTATGTATTTCTCTCTGTCTGTCTGTCTTTTATCTGATGTCTGTCTATTTTTTATCTGGCTACATCTGTAACTAAGGATTTAGGCTGTTCACAAGCAAATAAACACTAACAAACACACAAAGGGAAAAAACATAGCCCTCCTTCAAAACATACTCTCTTAATGTAAAATAGTGAAACTTCACTCTTTTGGAGTAAATTTTAAAGAGTGAGAGTGAACTGAGGGACCACTCTTAAAAGAGTGAATTATCAACACTCTAAATTCACTCTTTTGGAGTGAATTTTCTGCGAAAGAGTGAGTGATTTCACTCCTATAGAGTGAATTTTCAATCGATTGGAGTGAATTTCACTCTTTTTGGAGTGGTCCTCAGATCACTCCACAAAGAGTGAATTTTCACTCGCTTACGTTAAGAGAGTAGGCGAGGTGTAATCGTTTACGATTACTTTGGCTTGTTTAATTTACTGTATTTCTACAGGATGTCCAGCATGTACAAAACCTGTGAATGATCAAAGAGTATGCGGGACAGACGGTAAGACATACTTATCAATCTGCTACCTCGGAAGAAGGATATGCAAAGGCGGCTCTCCAGATCTTGCCGTTGCCTACTCAGGGAAATGCATTGAAAGAACACAAAAAGGAGGTACCACTAGCATGCTGAAATTTACTAATATAATAGCCATACAAATTCGGGTATAGGCCTTAAGCCCAAGTCTTCAAACGCATCGTAACGTTTGAGTATTTCCAAAAAGGAACCACGCGTTGTTAGTTTTTGTTACCGGTACTCTCCATGAAAACTGACTATGATTGCATATTTTAGGTGTATGGGCCTATATGAGAGTCGGTTATTCCTCTGTGTTGACACATGAAGAGGCACCTATCTCGGCGAAGAATTTTGTTCAGAAAAGTACTTGCGTGGCACTTTGCCCAGCATTACCGTACCTTTTTTATCGCGCACAGCAAGCAAAATGCATAAGTCTTTGCACGGGCTCAGAGCTTTGACCAATCTGATTAGTGAAGGTTTGAAATCAGAGCGCTTACGTTCATTTCACTTGATATACGCATGCGCAGTTACAACACAGTAAGCAATTTTCTTAGCTTTGGCGTACACACCGAGCAAAGTATTATGAATGACCAAAATGATCAAACACGATAGATATTTTGCTCACTGCCTCGCGAGGCACTTCGCTAACAAATATTTTAAGCACACCGCGAGAAAAGTGTCACGCGAAGAACTTATTTCACGGTTTCAACTGTGCATGTGCGTTACCAAGGTCAAGTAATAAAACGACGCGCGGCTCTTATTGAAAGGAATATAATTGCCGCGCATCACTCAACCGTAAAATGACTTATTCCTCATGTGTGCCCCGGGATTTATGCGCACGTGCAGATGCGTGTCACTGTGAAAATACGAAAAACGCGCGCATGCAGTTATTAACACGTCCACAGTTTGTCTTGACAGCGCATTTTTGTACGCAAGCGCAACAGTTTTTAGTCTTTTCGTAATGTCACAATGGATCGGTAGTGATAATGTCTATGTTTGCGTATATGGTGTGACTACCAAATAATGGATGCAAGTTGCGACCAACATAGATGATTCTGCACCATTTAGTCTGGCGTTCTTTTATTATCCCCATGGGTTGTTATGTTCTTGCTGCCGGAAACTATACACACTAAGTTGTCTGTAATAGATTAAATGTAAGATACTATACAACCAACATCACATGTTCTTACTGCGGGCATAGTTAGCATCCAAAACATATATGAATTTCAGTAAAATCTAGGCACTTGTTATTACCCATTTACAATAAACTCGAAAACAAATGTCCTCCGATCGTCGGCATGAATCAAACTTTACTAAACTAAATTATAAACAATTTTACAAGCAGACATTTTGTTTAATTAGAAAACATAACTAAACATTGTATTATTATTTTCAAGCTACAATACCTCCGTTAAAAACTGAACCTTCAATTGTATATACCACGAGTCGGAAAATGGCACCAGACTATAGTGAAGATGCCAATGACGGTTCCCAGTGCAGCGTGACGCTAGAACCAGTCTGTGGTAACGATGGTATCACCTACCCATCGGCATGTTTCCTTGCAAGATTCTCAACTCTCCCGGGAAAGACTGATCTGACAGTGGAACGGATGGGTTTCTGTGGTAAGTGCATTCTCTGGCTAGGTCATAGTAGAATTGGTCAGTGGACTATACAAAACTCCCAATTTCCAACTGCATCTTCCATCCAGATGAATTTCTAATACTAGAATATGAGCACATTCTTAATGTATTCGTAACTCGTCTTGAATTCTTTAAGTCCGGCCTCTTATTGACTTTTTGATTTGATTTATTCGGTGATGTCCGGAAGTCCAATCTTGTTTCCAGTGGGGCCCATCTGGCGGTGACTCGGCAGTACACGGGGAGAAAATGTACTTCTTAAGAGAGTTCTTTAACGTTCACATTAGCCATATAACGGCTAATGTTCCATCCGAAAGACTGCGCTGTTAATTTATATTCCAACACTGCCACCTAAACACAAAGATTGCGATAATTTATTTTTAATCGAACCGGTGAACGACCAACGCCAGTCTCCATGGTTCAGCGCACAGCACAGTGATTACCACCACATTTTATCTGACTGACCTAAAGGATTCTTTCAAAATCTTCCAATTCTGAAGCATTGATCTTTAAATATAATGCTTCATAGTGGATATTACATTTATATACAGTACTGCAATAATACTTCTTATTTACGATTATTATTATTGTTATTATTATTATTTTTATTATTATTATTATTATTATTATTATTATTATAATAATAATTATTATTATTATTATTATTATTATTATTTATTAAAGATCAATGTAAGAAGAAACAAAATCCATCAAAAAATAATGAACCAGAAATGGAGCCACCGATGTCGACAAGGCCGCCAACTATAATCACTACAACAGAAAAACCGACCACTTATGAAGCGACTAAAGAAGTATTGACTACTACAGAATTAAAAACCACTACACAACTAATAACCACAACAGAAACATTGATCACAACAAAACAAATACCCACCACACGACCTCCTCGTAAACAGAAGCCATCGCGGAAACCCAAACCAGGACGACGGCGGAAAAAGCAGAGGCCACGAAAAACAACCACCACAATACAGCCTACAACTCTAGAAGTATGGGACCAGTTTCTTAGCTTCGGTGGGAGCGATTTCTGGACAGCGCCAAACGAAAATCTAGAACCAACAGTGAAAACAGAAATATCTGTAGCAACAACAGAAATGGAGCCTGATTCGGAATCAAGCTTTGGTCTTGGTGGTACAAACTATAATTTTGGGTTTTTTGACGGTAGCGATCAGTGGCCAGATTTCAATAGAGGCAATTCTGAACCAATGGATCCAGTTGCTGAAACCGAAAAACCACCAATTGAACCAGCGGAACCAGATTCAGATAGTTTTGCGACGAACTTTGATTTGAATTTAGGTGGTGGTAGTGAATGGTATGTACCTGAAAGATCAGAACCAGACTTGCAACCAGAAGCAACATTCACGGCTCAACCTGTTTTGACAACAACCCAAGCCCCAACAGGAGTTTATTATGGAAAACTTATTGGGGAATTTGCACCTGCCGTTGAGGGTCACCTTCTGCCACACAATTTACAGGGAATCGTGTATGCAATCGATCATTCAACGATTCGTATTGTGAATTTTACTTACGACGGTTCTGCACCAGGTAAGAAACAAATAACGATGTTGATTATGATAATGATTGTGATGACTTTGTTAGTGTTTAGGTCGTTGTCACTGCTGTTTATTGGTAGTGCTTGTGGTGGTGGTGGTGATGATGATGATGATGATGATGACACTGATGATGATACTGATGATGATGATGATGACGACGACAACAACAATGATAGGGATGATGATAATGTTGTTGATGATGATGATGATGATGATGATAATGATGATGATGATGACGACGATGACAACGATGATAGGGATGGTGATAATGATGATGATGATGGTGATGATGATGATGATGATGATGATGACGTTAATAGTGATGATGTCGTCAATGCTGATAATTATATTCATGATAATTGATTTTGATACGACATATTGATGGTGTTTATGTTATGAGGATGGTATTGATGATCTTGATGGTTATACTAAGCTTACAGATGAATAATAAAACAGTTTGTTTTAATCTAGTCCTTATTATTCTCACAGATGCGTTTTTCTGGGCTGGATCATCCACCGAGCCCGACGAGACTGGAGAGATAATACCGGATGAAAATGGAAGGTAAGACAATAAACGAGTTTTAATAATTTTATGTAGGGTGTGGTGTCTTATGGAAAACATTTTATGTAGTGATGGAGAGAATTGTGAAAATTATGTTTGTAGCCTAATAATACACGCACCAGTGATGGCAATCGAAACGAATACAATAACGACCATAGTGGTGGGAATGGCAGTGGCCGATTAAGATTTAATCCCCGTTAATGAGAATGGAGTAATGAAAATAGATGCACAGCTGCTGATTTTAAGGACCCCCAGAGGCAAAGTCGGACCTACCATTGAAAGCTGTTTTTTTTGCTTGTCAAAACCCAAATCAGGGATTTAATCCCCCCATTTAAATCACAATCCTGTATCCGCTCCTGAGCAATGATGACAGGTTGTGACGACGACGGTAACGATGCTTGTGGTGGTGGTGGTGTTTGTGGTGGTGATGATGATGATGATGATGATGATGATGATGATGATGAATGATGATGATGATGATGATGATGAGATGATGATGATGACGATGATGATGACGATGATGATGATGATGATGACGATGATGATGACGATGATGATGACGATGACAACGTTGATAGGGATGGTGATAATGATGATGATGATGATGACGATGATGATAATGATGGTGACAAGACGACGACGATGATACAATCACAACAGTGGCGAGAGTGTTAACGGCGACGATGAATACAACTGCATGAAAACAACAGAGTATAGCTGTCAAATGTAGGATAGGTTGAAAATTTCGTGATGATGTTCTGTTGTGTGTAAAAACAGTATAAAATCAATCTCCATGGTTCAAAGATGAAAATATTCTTGTAGCAAATATCCTACATAATTATTTGTTCTTTTATATCGAACACCCTGAAAGGACGCCGTAAAGTCACTTGGCTTTATATGGTCATTTGTGCTTTGTCATTTCTGCGTTCCATAGTTTTATAACACCTGCGTTTGTTTTTTATTTTCTCATCGAAAGAAAGAGGAAACTAAAAGCATACGAAAACCAGGATGTAATACTTAAATTGCCAATTGATAAAAGCAGGACATTAGCAGACTACACCTGGATAGCGGTATGGAGCAATCGCTTGAAGGTAAACAATTGTTGTTTGCTAATCTGGTAAGAATAGGATTAATCCATTACCATTGGGTTATTCGCGGGATTTTAGTCCATTGTGTTGGGGAATTTTTCCCCTCCTAAAATATCTGCAGCGAATGGACCAATTGACTTTAAAAGTGGCACATATGTAAAACAAGTCATGTAGAATAAAAAGAAAAAGAATTAAGTAAAACAGACTGTTACTTTTTTATAAGTAATTAAAATATGGCATCGGACAACGAACTAAATGAAACTTGTACAAAAATCGCAATTTTGTTGTTTTGTGTCGATCGATCAATTAGCTTGTAGATTTAAATGTCTATCAGGGGCGGATCCAGGAATGTGATTT
>JAOTQE010037562.1:0-10086 GCA_025631205.1 Nesometra sesokonis
ACTATCCCCTGAATATAGAGCAGTCAATATTTGTTTTATATACCTCATACATAGATTTCACTTAGTCATAGCCTAATGAAAAGAGCTACATTCAAGGCTTAGGCCCATAGCCTAGCCCATTGATGAACAATCATTGTTGTACAATTGTATCTTTTTGTTAACAGACTTAGGCCTACCTAGAGTAGCCTAGTCTGAGCTTGCCATTTAAAAACCAATGCTCTGAAGCATGGTCTGCTTGAGGTCTACTAGCCTAGGTTAGCCCAACAGGGACACCTCCCTGTCTAGCCTAGAGGCCTAGCGCGCACGGCACCTCAACTACAATCTTCACCTTAAAATTTACCAATGGTCATAGACTGGGTATTCATTTTTAACACGAACTTCAACATAAATTTGCAATAGTTTTTAAAAATTTAACTAATAGACCAAGCATTTCCTTTGTACTGTTTATTCGCTGTGTCAAAATGTTTTCTATTTATCATCGTTCGGCTACTCGATGAACAGTGTTGCACAATCAAAGGCCGTACAGGTCGCAATTGCCAAAAGAAAAAGCCTCGTTTGATGACCTAGAAAATGACACGCGATAGGGAAAAAGTTACATTCATGAGGGGAAAAGTGACTATCACCTGGGAAATTTGATGGTTGGAATTATCTTCTGCTATTTGACCAATCAGATAACTGGAATCTATGTATGAGCCGTATAATACTGGATACCAAGGAAGTCAATGTACTGATAGAAAAATCATGTAGGACAAAAAGACAAATTAATTGGGTAATGATTTGGAGAGTGCCATGAGATTTAATGCTTTGAGTGCTATATAAAAGGCTACATACAGGCTTCTTATTATTGTCAGCTCATCTCTATCTGCCTTGCACATTTTTATAACACTAAAAAAATCAGTGTATTTTATTACATTAGAAAATAATTGATTAATATAATTTTCTTTCAGTTGGCGATTGGTCACGTAGAATACCGAGCTTTTGGTTTCCATTTGAAGATAAATAAGCATGCTGCCATGAAATAAAAGTTCAGATAAAATCCTAAATAAAAGAAACGCTTCAAGCCTCTATTTTATGTTCTGATTAATGTAGAATCTTGAATTAAATGAAAAATAAATGATCCGAATAATTCAAAGTTCTGTGTGTTTTGTTTATTATGGCAGTCATAAATATTATAATATTTATAATTAAAATTATTTTGTATCTAGATAACCATATGTTTTTCGTAACTTGGTTTTTTTATTTCTGTTTCCATGTTTTTTCCATGGTTTTTGTAATAATCTTCCTTCTGTAGTACTATCTGCCTTACTCGCATGTGTTGTATAGTTCGAAACACGGGCAAAATCTTTGACGCCATGAACACCTTTTGAATGGCCAGCCATTGACTGTTGTTGAAAGAATGCTGTGTCTACAGAGTTTTTTGGCTGATGCTTATGCTGAGAAAAAAAAATGAAGCGATTATTTAATACGGTATAATAAAATACATAGAAAATAAATAATAGCCAAATATATCCTAAATGTTAGAAATGTTTAAACTGACAGAAAAAAAAAACTGAGAGGGATTATTAAATTAAATTGAAAAATGAGGAATTATTAAATTAATTAAAATTATAACAGAATATCTTCTCAAATACATAATTTAAAGACCTAAAGATCAGTAAAATATCTTACATAAACAAATTTAAAATGTGATACACAGTGTGCTCTTTGTTGCTTGAATTGGTGGGTGGTGAAGTAAATAATTAAAATTATAACGTTACATGATTTAAATGTATATCATTAAAGCTACATTTGTTTGGATTTTTGCTTTTTAATTTGTGATTTTTAAATGTATATCCAGAAAGCAAAGATAAACAACTATTGACGTCCTGCTTTAATATTGTAAATTTGAAGTGTCACCACAAAATGAGTCTCGTGGTAGAAAAATACAAAATTGAGATATTGGCACCTTCCAATAGAGCATAACATAAGCTATAATCTACACTTTCAAATGAAATTAGGTATGTACCCCTTGAAAAAAAAATAACCTCCTCTTGACTACCATGTTCAATTAGTAGGGAGATCTACCTAGCACCACAGGGAAATACCTAGTAAGGTAGTATATAATTACCCGGTCTGTTAATGTTATTAATGCTTTAAGGGGTTTTCTAAATAATGGCGGAATTTTCCTATGTATACTTGTAGAGATTGATGACGATATCCTTGGTAGTATCCCTTGATATGATAGTTTTTAAAGGGTTAACCCTGTTAACTACCTTTATCCACCTTGTCACTACCGTTATCTATTTCAAAGGGTAGATCCATGGATATAAGCATTTGAAGTTTTCATGGAAACATGATTTTGAGAAAATCGTCCATAAAGCCATCGGAAAATAAACAATTAAAAGGCTATAAATCTCAGGAAATCTACATGAAGGATACTTTCCTACATAAAAAATAATGATTATAATTAAATATAACTAAAAAAAAACGTTTAAAAAGTGAAGTACTTTTTGGAAAAGAACATGGATTGTCTCTCGATGTACTGGCCAATCATAACCAGAGGACTCCCGTTGAATTAAGTTAATTAACTTTTGAGGGTATCATTGGTGTCTCTCAATGAATAAATCAAATAAAAAAAGGATTATTAGCAAGTCAAATACCTTGATGCCATCTTCTGACACTACAATGACTTGTTGGTGATTTGAAGACTTGTCTTCTTTTAATTCTGGTTGTTGCGGTGATTGAAAATCTTCTGGACAGATCCCTGGTGGTGGATGGCAGTACAGAAGTCTTCCCTAGATAAAAACAATTTAAAAATGGTCAGGTATGTTTGCATTTAAATCAGTTGGCTAAACTGTGTTTTGCCCAAACACTGTAGAGATCATTAGTCCACAAGTTCAAATACATTTTCACTTTCCTTGTGTTTTGTCAGGAGTGTCCAAAATGCAACACCACACCATTTTGGTAATGAAATATGTACAGCCAGATCAAAACCAGACTTCTGTCGGAAATTTTGAATTTTTGTAGTATAAAAAACATAGATAAAATAAGCTTAATATTGATGAATAGACTATTAAAATTGACCATGTACTTACAGAGTTATGATCATTTAAATACATAAAATATACGTTGTAGAATTCAATTAATTACAGAGTATTTGGTAAACAACAGTTCAACAAAAAGGAAGTTTAAAAAGTGCTACTGGTATATAGGGGTATACATTGTTTCTTTCAATAAACTATCTTCTAGATAAGCTATGACCTTGGTATTTGGGACACTTATTAAATATACAGTCCTCCATTAACTGCAAAAATTTCATTAATATCGGAGTTTACTAAAGTTATGACATTTAAATAAACTATTTTTGTTTCCCCTAGTAAGTACTGTATGAAATACAAAAACACAGGTCTCAGGTTTTTTTTGTAATTTTTACCAATTTTTATGTGAAATTGCAACAAATTACATATACATTTTGGAAATCTATGATAAATAAGATGAAAATGTCTTAAGTGTCAAAATACATGTTTTACATATTCAGATCTCTTCCTGTCGACAAACGCCTGGTTTTGGTCTGGCTGTACACATGTAAAGCTGTTAGTCTTGTGTGGAACATGGCTCATGTGCACTTTTAAGAATGCATAATCAGAATACAAGAAGAATACATTCTTCGGAAGAGTTATCAGATTTTCTCCAGATGTACCGTTCATTGGAGCGATTTATCTGATTAATTCCGATAACGAACGAGACTCTGGCTTGCTAAATAGTTGCGCCACCTGTTTTGGTGGGCGCTTAACTTCTTAGAGGGACAAGTGGCAAGCATTTAGCCACTCGAGATTGAGCAATAACAGGTCTGTGATGCCCTTAGATGTTCGGGCCGCTTGCGCGCTACACTGAAAGAATCAGTGTGTTTGCCCTTGGCCAGCAGGTCTGGGTAATCCGTTAAACATCTTTCGTGCTAGGGATAGGGACTTGTAATTATTTCCCTTCAACGAGGAATGCCCAGAAAGCACGAGTCATCAGCTCGCATTGATTACGTCTTAATGGAGATAGTGCAAAATCTCATTGGGCTCACTGCCTATTCTCGCTCCAGGTTAATGACACCAAATAAATATTATTATTATTATTAATCACTACTAAAAGGATCTCATTGGAAACAAGTCTTCAGACTTAATGAACTATCTTTGGTGTTCACACTGAAATATTATAATTACTTTTAGCTACACTTATTAAATTGGATTTCTTATTATTAAGGAATTTTGTCACAGGCAAGATTTCAAAAACTGTCAAAAGGTAGGTACATCTAGGCCTACTATTATAGCCTGGAGAGAAACTTGAATTTGTTTTAGGCCTAGTCTAGGCCTAGGATAATTTATTTGAAGAACCTCAGAGCCATGTTCAACTTTGCATTATGACTTCCTTTTTTGCTTATGCAGTACAGTAAATTCTGTAAAAACCGACCACTTGTTTGATTTTTTCAGAGGTTCCAACCCTCCCGATTTGTCCGGGAGTCTCCCAATTTTTAAAATCAATCTCCCGATTTTCATTTCAAAATTTAACCATCTTCTAGTACCATAGTTTGGCTTAGAATAATATTTAATTTAATCAATAAATACAGTACTTTTAAAATAAATAATTGCATACATCGTTCTAAACTTATCATAATTGGCGTTAGTTACCCCTTGTAGGCCTGTTGTTTGGACCCTTCCCTCATAAAATGCATTAGAAGGCGTAGTATTTTAAGATAGATAGGTTGCACTTTGAAAAGTCTCTCGAATTTTAGACCTCTGAGGTTGGAACTTCTGGTTTTCTTGAAAGTTGAGCTTGGAGAGTATCAAGTTTACCAATGATTACACTGATTTATTGATTTTGGGACTGTTAAAAAGATCCAGTTTAGCGTGAAATTCAGCTTTCCAGAGGTTCAGTTTTGGAAGAGTTAACTGTATACTCACATTCACAAAATCTTTGAGGATCAATCTGGATGCTCTATGTGCATCTGGCATTCCTTTTGTGTTCATAAATCCACGAATATCTGGAAGAAAAATTGAGAGGTGTTTTCAAGAGTCTTGTATGGAAAATGAAAATCGAGTTTAATTGTAAATTCAAACTTTTATATTTGTTGGACTAGATGGATGGAGTTGATCAAGGTATTTAAACAGGATGCTCTACTCTGGGTATACACTTTGCTTAAAAACTGAAGCAATAAGCTCCGACACAATGACTAATACAATTGTGCAGGCATTAGGTAGATGTTCTCTAGTGGAGTTTTCACTAGCCATTGTACACTGGACTAGTAAAAAATGGAGCCCTGTACTATAGCAAGTTTCCTCGTCGCTTACAGGATGAGAACCATGTTTTGCTTTCGAAGCCAAGCCTCATTGAGAGGTGGTGTTCCACCAGACCTTGAGAATGGACAATAAGCATAAACCATCAACCTCACCACCCTAAAGGGTTGCATGCTGGTGCTTTTTGGAGACAAAGACAAGTTAATTGCTTTGGGTTCATCATTTACATAAAGGACTATAAATCTATTTATCATTAGGCCTACAAAAAAATGGTGACATGGACTTGGACATGATATCATGCCCCTAGTAGTCAACATATTAACGTACAGGCATATGCGTTGACCAATTCCATTGCTGAAGGTGAACGATTCGGGTCTTCACCTTCCTTAGGTTTAATGATGGTGATTCCATAAGTTTCTTCCAACACATGTCGTGAAATAACCTGTGTCACGTGAGATGGAGTCAAGGTGATAACGTCAAAGAGTAAAGATATTATAAAATCCATTCTAAAGGTGTAATGTTAACATTAAATGTGTGCATATTTAAATGACTTAATTATTGCTGTAAAAAGTAAATTCTTCTCCAAGCCTGAAGGCTCCTAGGGCTGGAGCTTATTTCGAGTTTCAGTAGCGTGAAGCGGATAAATGATACTCAACCTGGATGGGAACCGAGTCCACCACAAGTTACTTCAAAGCAATTTTCTGGTACCCATCATACAGCTGGGTAGACTGAAGCAATGCGAGTAAAGTGCATTGCCCAGGCGCATAAAGCCTGTTTTCTTGTCGATCGTTAATCCCAAAAACGGCGATTTGAAATTTACATGTTTTGGGCCTAGAAATAAATCACACATTTTGTTTATTTATTACATTTTCGTGAGATGTAACTTGCTTCAAAACATAAACTATACAATTATCTAACTAATAGATAAAAATTGCAGTTGAAAAGTTCGTTAAATCTGTTTTATTCCGATTTTAATTCGTCGCGAATATTTACGAATTTCGTTGCGCACAGCATAGTAAATAGCGTAAATATAGCGGTCCGGCGTGATTTGAATTTTATCGTTAATTTTTTAACTTTTTTATAACGATTCAAAACGCCGTTTCAAAACGGCGATTTTGGAATAACGATCAACAGGAAAAGAGGCTTAAGCAACTGGTATGAGTAAGTCTCAAACTTCCGAACTGACAAACTTCCTTCTTGATGGTGACTCTGAACCGCAACCAGTGAACTAACTTTTCCCACAGTAAGTATTGTGGCGCTTATTAAATTGCCGAGGTCTTCAATGTGGTGCTTACTATATTAGAGGGCAGTGCTTATTCAGCACTTACTTTTTAAAAAAATTGCCAAGCGTAAGTTCAGTACAGACTATCAAATTTTCTTTGACAAAAAACTTTGATATGCCTATATATGGTCATAATGACATCACAAAATGACCATACATGGAAATGTTCTTACCATTGATAGTTTTATGAAAGTGTTTTGTCAAAGAAAATTTGATAGTCTGGACACAGCATATGTATATATATTTGCTCCTTTGATTTAGAAGCCACTCTAGAAATGTTGTGAAATGTTATCAGTTAGGTCACAACTAATTGTGGCAGAGCCAAACCAAATGAGACATAAGTCGCAAATGCTAGTTTTCCACAATAAACAGAAATTTAAAATGGTCATTTTTTAGATTTTATTTTATTTAAAAAATATTCAGTTCATAAATTCAACTTTCATACTAGGTTAACAATTTTCAGATATATGATCAAAAATATTTTAAAAATGCAATATAAAATGACCTTGCTTATAGTCAATGTATACTGGTAAACAATTTTCAAATGCAGTTTTCTCAAAACTTACATTTTAAACTTCAATTGTTCATAACTTCGCAAGGAAACAGCGCATGATACTCATTTTTTTTGCACGTTAAAGATAATAATTTATAGTTTATTAATCCATAAAAACATCATTTTCAATTTTCTGACTTACGTCTCATTTGGATTGGCTCTGCCACAATTGTTCTATAGGTGTATCTATAGAAATTTTAATCCTGGAGTTTCCCTTTAATTATTGCGATAAAACTAGAAGCTACCTAATTCAAACCCAACACACCCAAAAAACCACTAGCGCCACTTTAAAAACAAAGCTGTTATACTAAAACCATAAAGGATATAAGAGTAATAGCAGGTTTAAAGTCTCGCATCTGATCAATTGGCAGCACACCATTTGTGATCATCTCAGCCTTAGTAGAAACAAATGATGGCATAACAAGTCCAGGGCAGTCACAGAGTAACAGGTTAGAATCAAGGTACAATGTCTGTAATATAAGCATTGAAATATAATAACTTAGCAATAGTGTGGCGGATTTGGAGGGTGGCGGTTATCGTCAACTTAAATTAGGTGCGCCAGGTAAAAAATTCACCATAAAAACCCAGTATGATCCATGTCCGCCCCTGTGTATATTGTTTTCTATTAATTTAAGTACTAATATTTGAAAACAATTGTGAACATTAGTGAGACTTATAAAATGTTTTGACATACCTGGAAATGCTTGGTTCTGCCTGGCGTTGCTGACACTTGCACTTTTTTACATTGTAGTAATGCATTGATTGTGGAACTTTTTCCAACATTTGGATAACCAACCTTAAAAACAAGGCAATATGGAAGAAAATATAACATGTTTTGTGATTAAGATTGCAAAATTACAAAAAAACTGACTTTAAAAATTTTTAAGAATAATTACTCGTGTTGACGGGTTGTTATACTGTAAGCTTTACCCTTACACTTTGCATGCAATACGCAAGCACGTTTACTGTAGATCCCTTTATTTTCGCGAATTTCGGGATGATTTGATGATCGCGAAAATTAAAGGCCGCAAAAATCTCAAAGAAAAATATTTAATAAAAAAAATAATAATTTACCATGTGTAGGTCGAGGTCGCGCGCGAAGGGCGATACAGGCTTAGTCTGGAGTTAGGCCTAGCATGGAGAAGATCGTAAAAATAGATTTTGTGAAAATAGTAAATTTGGCACTATTCCAAAATGGATATGTTGTAAATGTAACTATCATAATAATTTGCGTTTCAAAATCACCCTCTTCGTCGGTTAAAAAATCGTAGTTTGAAGGCAAAGTTCGAAACATTTTCTACAAGCTTTAAATAACTGGAGGCTGCCATTTTATTGTAACCTAGGTGGCGCTATACAATTTCGGGTCGGTTGCTTCTCGCAGTAATCATGTTCATTTTATAAATTGTAAAATAATTTGCAAGATAAATTACCGACGAGAAAAAACCGAAATCCAGTTTTTTTTTTTTCGAAACGGCATTTCCCATCAATGATCAATAAACCATCATAGCCTAATGGAGAGCAGTAATTCTACGTGGCAATGTGTAAATAAAATCATGAAATTGTCGTGAAAACGGCCTAGGGCCTAATCTACGACTAGGAGCCAGAGTTGGCTCGCGATCGCGGTGCTAGCCTAGGCCAGGTACTGCAACCTTGAGGTAGTTGAATTGCACAAACACTCTAGTTTTAAAACTAAAATTATGGTCCTCAACTAAAAAAGTTTCAGAACAACTTATTTATTTCCAAACATAATAACAGGTAAAAATTACGAAAATTAATCGTGTTTTGAAAATGTTCCGTCGCAAAAATTACAGTCGCGAAATGTTAAAAATCGCGAACATTTAAGGCCGCGAAAATAAAGGGATCTACAGTATATGCCAACAGATCTACATTGCTATGTATTCGCATGCGTCCATACTTTAATGCATGTGCGTAGATGCAATTTTTTAACTAACGCATGCAAACAGTTGGTAACATGGACCTGTTGCCATATTTAAGTGTAGAGCTTACGAACACTGCACACAGGGTGCTGTAAGAACGAGTATCAAACAACAACTTAAAACTTAAACCTTGTGTCGTTGCACGGCATTTCACTGCACACGTGAACTACTGCCTTACAACAGTGACACAATTGACTGTTGGTATGCTCTGTTCACCATGAGTATAATTTTTCTACCTTAGTCTAATGGGAATATTCACTCCAAAATTACTATTTGTGACGTTTGAACAACATGATATACATTGGCAAATACGATAGATGCAATTATTAGAAACTGACAAAGATATACAGTACTTACTAATCCAATTGTTAGTTGTCCATCCGTGACCTTGTGGCCTGTATGAGATTCTTTGAGTAGTTTCAGAAGCTCATCTCCATTAAGAACTGGACATTCTATACAAACTTCATCTTCAGTTTTTAATTCCTGTTGTTTTTTGTGTTCCACTTTTTTATCTTGTTGATTTACATCACTTTCATTACCTTCACATTCATTCTGAACTTCTTCACAGCTTTTAGAATTTAAATCAATGTTCGTTATTTTATCTAAAGAAATTTCAGAATCAGCAGTATAGCTGTCCTCTCTAAAATTGGAATCTAAACAGTCAACTGTGTTGTTTTCTTCTGTGATTAAAACACAATCTGATTGGCTGGTAAGTTCATATGATAATTCAGGTGTTGGAAGTGATTGGTCATTCGCTTGGTGGATTGGTTGAGTTTCATCTACATCTTCTAATGAATCTTGGACATCTAGAATGCATTAAAACAAAATTAGATTCAGGATTCAAGATTTTTATTGCTTTTGAAGCCATCTATGGGCTATTATCTGCTTCAAATTATAACAGAAGTACTACAAAAGACAATACATAACAAATATATACAGAATCCGAAAGGTCCACCAATCAACTTCAAATAAGAAAGTATAATGCATACTCCAAGCAGTGAGATACACGCCATCGTGACAAGATTCAATAATTTATGTCGAAATATTGAATCT
>JAOTQE010037573.1:0-10086 GCA_025631205.1 Nesometra sesokonis
GCTACTTTGATATGATCAAGTTAATTTCAAAATTAATGTTGATGATTTTTTGGTCATTTTCAGGTGACAGTATATCTTTAAGTAAAAATCACCACTGCTTTGTACTTAGGAGTAGTTGAAGCAGTGGTGGTTCAAAATCGAGGTCGAGGGGTTCGAGATTCACTTGTGCAAGTTCCTTATGCTCCTGGCTAATGCACCTTACTCATATTGCTTCAGTTTACCCACCTGTATGATAGGTACTGGCATATTGCTGGGAAATAAAACTAGTATGCCATCTATGGGGCATATTACAGTCTTAACTACTTCATGCTACTGAAACTGGAAATAGGAGTGGCACTGTACTTGGTGGTTAGCATGCTTGCCTTCCAATCCTGATGACCTGGGTTCGAATCTGGCTGAACGATAGGTTGGTTCCGACGACTTAACAACGCAACTTCCCAAGCTTCATAATAAGACTTTGTTTAGAAAGCATGGTGTAGATCTCATCCTATAAGTGGCGAGTAAACTTGCTGTTGGATGTGACACGAAATAAAAAAAAAATAGGTTCCAGTTGTATGAGCCTTCCACTTGGAAAATGATTTGCTTTTATATTTGTAGTTGCTTATTTACATTTTATTAAAATATGTCAGACTAGTTTCTATAGTACTGTACTACTTCGTTCTTCAATAAAATGTAGGACAATGCATAATACGTGAAAATATGTCAAAATTTAACAATCCTTGTACCAATAATTATGCGATAGTACAATGTATAATATGTGACAATATGTCAAAATCTAACAATCCCTCTACCAATAAATATGCGAAGTATGTCAAATATTATATGTACTATAATGTGGATGTAATGCACTGATAAGCATCCACTGTTATTGTGTGAATGTACTATCTGTATATTATCAGGGGGTTACATAAGGCAGTTAGTCTAAACATCTAATATGTTTTAATTATTTCTTTTTGCATCAGAGTGATTAATTACTAGAGATAATTTTGTTTTGATCAACTCAGTGATGCACTTATGCTTGGTAGAGGTAGGTGAAGACACTCATTCAGCGGAATTTCCATCCCCTATCAGAATTTTCCACCCACCCTAAAGCAGTGTTATCTCCAGGGCCATAAGAGAGTGCCATTTAGCTCAGTTGGTTTAGCTGGTGGCAGTCACTTTACTGTGCGCTTAACCAAGGAGACTCACTGGCCATGGTTTGATTGAACACCACACCACTCTCCTTGTGTTTCAGCTGGAGGGTTGAAATATAAGTTAACAGCACATGGTCTTTCTGATGAGACATTAAGAAGTTGGTTCTGCATACAACATTGCTCGTGTGGATGTTAAAGAAGCAGTGCATTGTTCGAAAAAAGAGAATGGGATTGTCTCCCGAAGTACTGCCCAATCACCACCGGAATGACCCCACTACAAATAAGTCCGCTTCGGATTTCATGGACTATCCCTGGTGTTCTAACAACACAGAGTAAATCATTAATAACAAAATAAAAAATCATCATGGTACCCAAGTAATTATGCAGGGCGGAGGTGGGCGGGGCCGCCCACCCTAAAAATGTTCCACCCACCCTAAAGCTTATTTTAAGACCTTCCACCCAGCCTAATTTTAATCTGCCACCCATCCTAAGCCTCTAAAAAAGGTAAAAGTACTGTTTTTAGTCATCATGACACCCACCCTGACATTGTTGCTGGCCCACCCTTGGATTTTTCTAGTTACATCCCTGGGTACCATCTCGTATCTTGTGTCTTTGCAAACTATGGTGGATTTCAACATTTACCATGGTGCTTGATTATGATGCTGAGGTGAACACTGCTAAAATTACGACCTCTGACCCACTCTAACTTCAACCAAAAAACCACTCTAAGCCTCTGAACAATATCATAATACTGTTATAATCATTTTACCATCAACCATTATATTTTCTGCCTACCCTTGGATATTTCTAGATCCCTGCAACTCCTATGAAATGTATTAAATACTCCGTACAGTTTAGAATACTAGAAAAAAAAAACCCACAAGCTGGCAAAAGAAATTATCCCTAGTAATCTCCCTGATGCAAAAAACATAACTATCATACATTACAGTACCAGCTGCTTATTGTGCTCAATTTCAATCCACAGTAAATAAGTGTAAGCTTTATAGTCCATTGGTACTGTACGGATACTACACTATATGTCTGTAGAAGTGGTTTTGAGTTCTACCCGAGGACAACTTATAGTTTTGTTTTACTTCAGTATTGTCACTGGTACAAGGTATTCTGTTACATTTCATGTCAGGATTACTCAAAACAAATTATCTAATATTCTCCTTGATACAAAAACATAATTTACACATATTGCAGTGCCTATAAAGGCCTAATAACAACTTCAACTGTGCATGTGCAGATTAAGTTCAAGTAATAAAACGACGCGCTGCAATTATATTCTTTTCAATAAGAGCTGTGCGTCGTTGTATTACTTGTTTTGGTAACCACATGTGCAGTTGAAACCGTGAAATGGCTTAGTAGAAAGATAACAGACAATAAACCAGTCTTGTATCCCATGACGTCAAAGATAGATCTGAATTTATTATATTAGGAAGGCATACTTTATTTTTTTGAGATTTTGAATAATAACTATAAAATTGAATGCCTATTTTTGGAGGATATGGAAGAATACTCACTTCGATTCATTCAATGTTTTGGCACAGATCATACAATATATTTCGGCATCCCTTCAAAGGCATTCAATATTATATATTATATTCTACATCAAACATTTAAACTGCACTGATTGGTTGAAAGAGCACCACATGATTAAAAATATTCCTACTTTTCCAGCTTGTTGACGTCACTTTGCGAAATATGTTACTATTTATCAAGTGACCTCACTTTTATGACGTCACTTTGCGATATAGTAAAATACTATTTAGCAAAGTGATGTCACTGACAATTGCGATGTTTACACATTAACAAGCGAGCCAAGGCTAGGCCCCCAGCCTATGCACTCTGATCAGTTAACTGACGACGATATAGGGCCTAGACAAATTTATCCGCAGACAGTGGAAACCCAAAAACAATCAAATATGGTATGTCCATTTTCCGAGAATTTTGTAGAGATTGCGAAGTGAAGTTTGAGGGTGTATGAAGGACCCGGACCTCTAGGCCTAGCCCTGTAGTAGGCCTCGATCGCACCTCCCACCCAGCCGTGTGAAAGGTAGGCATACTAGGCCTAGACCTAAGCCTAATCCCTTTTTCTTGTTTGATGTAGAATATAAAACAAATACACGTTGCCTAATTTCGAGTTGCTAGTTAAAACCATGGGCCTCGGTCCGAGCCCCTCAGTGAATAGTAATATTTGGAGGCACCTCTGCCCATAGTTTTAACCAGCAACTCTCAAGGCAACGTATATTTGTATATTAATCACAAACCTACACCTATGTCATTTGACTGATTATACTAGATTACACTGAGCACTGTGAGGATAAGCAGAAGTGAAAATCTATTCTAATCAATTGCAATGCAATCCATTCAAGAAGCATTCAGTTTCAGTTTGGTATTCTAATAGATTATGAACTTTAAAAAAATACGCTTCAAATGCCTTATAATTATATAGAAAATTAAAACCCAATTTATTCATCTAATTCCATCTGAATTTGTTTAAAATAATTTGATGAAGAAATCAATGAATGAAATTATTTAGTTAATTCAACTTTAATTAAAGAATTAAGTCTTTTTCAACCTGCAAAGTAAAGTGATGGAATTTTAGTTTTTAATACACAACTTAAATAACAATTATTGGACAATAAAAGTAATTTTATTCTAAAGACAGAATTTGAATTTAATGAAAATCAGTGTGTCTCAATGCTCTTCCAATTTGCCACAGTGGCTTACAAAATTAACACCCTAGTTCAATTTGGCCTTGGTGCCCCTTATTCTTAAAAGTAGATTCAGATACATTTTGTACAAAATGACCTTTAGTGCCCTTTTAATGTCAATGATGGCTCAAAGTGACCTTTGCCCCATTTAAAGCATGTACTGTTACATAATCCAGTGAAGATCCAGTAAAGTTAAACCATACCTTGGGGCTCTGACCAGAGGCAGTGGAACATTTTGGTAAAACTCAGAAGTGTCTAGACAAGATGACTACTGAGAGGCTTGTCCATGCATTTTTGACATCTAAAATTGATTACTGCAACTCCATACTTTATTGTTATCTACTTGCTAAGTTACTGCAGAACTCTGCTGCAAAGATGGTGTTCAAACTTAATAAGCAAGGACATGTACCGTACCTACTGTTCTGAGTGGTCTCACTTGGTTGCCAATCAAGAAACGCATTCAGTTTAAGATCATCTTACTTACTTTCAGGGCTTTGCAAGGAACCCCCTCCCCCTTATTTCCAGTCTCATTTCTAGATATCCTGAGAGGACGCTTAGGTCAGCTTCTGAACATCTTCTCAAACTCCTCGATCAGAATATTTAAAAACTAGCGGCCATCAACTAAAATTATATAAACCTAGTCACGTTTGAGAATAAGAAGGAGTGTGTTTTCGGTTTGTGTTATCGATGATTGGAATTCACTTCCTGGATCGTTAGTCAGTAGTCAGTCTGTTAATAGTTTTAAATCCGGGCTTAAGAAGGTTCAGTCTGGCCACCACCTAAAGTATAGCCCATACAAAACCCACAATAAAGTGCTTTCAGAGGGACAAATGGGCAAGTTTTTAAGATTTAAGGTAAATTCAAGGCAAGAAGATCAAATTTTAAATATTGATCAAGATACTGTTGTTTCTCCTGCTCATTGGAATGACCTTACGTCTTTCCTCTGCAATGAGACGTCTCTTGTTGGCTTCAAAAAACATCCGAAGTGTCATATTGTCCAGAGATATTGGTATTGCACAGTTAGCTAGCACTCTGAGACTTATTGTATAGAATGCTCTACAAAACCTGTTATTTATTATTATTTAAACATTTTGATGAGGTTTTTTAGAATGTTGTGGTGTTTCCCAGTAGAACCCTGCAATCAGGAAGCAATTAATGAGTAATTTATATATAATAAAATGTAGTTTATTGGAGTTTTCAGTATAACCTATTTAAATTCAAAAAGGCTCTTAAGCCTACAATCAGGAAGCAGTGAAGAAATCATAAACTTTCAATGTTTTATTCATTAATAATAAATAATTTAAAATTTTGTATACTGCACGCATTCACTGCAAGTGCTCAAAGCTTTTGTAGACTTGATTCACTGACTTACTCTGCCATTAAGGGTTACTTTACAGAGACGCCGGAAGCAATTTTGAAGTGGTCCGGCTAGAGAGTCACATTTGTTGTGGAAAATTTTAAAATTCAAGGTCTCTACATGCCCGGAAATGGCACTTCCACAGTGAGCTTTTGTGTGATTGACGACAAAAATATCGCGGTTTATAGAACTATAATAATTACAAATTATTTTTTAAGATAAACTCAACTTATGAGATTTCTTGTCTTGTTAATTGATGATGGTTTTAATTTTTATTTACCTATGTATTTATTATTTTAGTTTTTATTTTTGTTAATTTTATTATTTTTTTTATTTTTTGCATTGGCCAAAAAGTGGTCCGGCGAAAGCCGGACCTGCCGGACCGGCTCCGGCGGCTCTGCTTTATATCTTATACCCTATTCTGACTAGACTCTTGATTGGTTGCGATGTAATCTGAGGTAATGCAAGCTCAATTACTCCCGTTTACAATGGATTGGAACAGTCCTGGTGCATTCACACACACTTTCAATTTTCACAATTCATTCTTCAACCATCTGGTACATTTACACACACATTCATTATTCTAGGTAGCCTAGGTATATCCTGTGTTTGAGTGTTCGCACAGATGGTTAATAGAATGACAACATTGCATACATCGTCACTGATTGGCTCATGCTGACCTCGGCCAATCAGTATAATTCATTGCAAACCGATTCCATGGATTTCGGGAGTAATAATGATTGCCAAGCACAATCGCAACTTGTAACAATTGCAATATCGATTACATATCGAGTACCATTGGTGAACATTCACACACAATTTTACTATCAGGTGACAATTGCTACAACATATCGCAATGCGATGGTGAATTGGTGTTATACAATGCTTCATTCATCTATCTACAACATGGGCGGCGGATAAGGGGGATGGGGTATGCGTCCCCCTAGGGATAACTCAGGGGGAACAGTCCCCTCCTGAAATGTCACTCCAACTACAAAATTCACAATTCAAAAACAGCATGTAAATATGGTAAATGAATATTATGGCCTCGAAAAGCACCTTCAGGTTCCAGGAAAGCACAAGTTTGTTTAGGATGTGTTTATGGAGTAGTTAAGTAGGCACTTAAGTCTAGGTGTTTCTAAGAATGATGTGTAATGGCTGTGGGAATATTAGGGATCAAGCAGCTGTTATATGACAGATTATACATCAAAACACTACAATTCACCAACTGATTTTACCAAAAGCAATATCATTGATTTTTACAAATCCTAAGACAGGTCCCAAGTTTGAGAAGTGACAAATCTGGAGATTTTATGTCAGCTGCTTTGTTGAACAAATTTGAACGTCCGACGTGTCACAATAAAAGACAGAACACAGAAAAAGTACACAACAATATGTAAAAATATCTATATTGTTGTATATAAATTGTATTTAACACTGAGAAGAGCTGGTATTTTTTGAAGGGACAACTGATTTTGCTAGGCCAAGACCCACTCTAAATATTTTTGGGAGGCGCTTAAAATTTTCAGGAAAAATGTATTTTTTCAAGAGGGTGGGAAATGACTCAAACAATCAGGAGACTGCTGCCATTTTCAGGAGACTTGAGACCTCTGCTAAGATCTTGGATGAATGTCTATTACTGACTGATTCTAAAAATCTTCCAAATTCACCAAAAAGTAATATTTTCATAAAGATTTACCTGTTTATTTTGTTTTAATAATGAACATTGTCCAGCTGTAAAACATTACAGTTGCCGTCGACCGTAAAAAGCATGACTTTACTTCACTGATACCCCTGTTTACCACCTGTAGGTACAATACTAATTTGATCCAATCGTTATCACTTAAACAGTTTTCAGCATGATTATTTTATGTTTATTTGTACTATAGTACTTACGAAAGATAAAATGTTGGTTAAAAAATTATTAAATGTTTTACTAAATAAACAAATAAGTAGTTTAATAAATGATTAAAACAACATATTATATGCCTTTCAAGATCTCTTTAGTATTATTTTTTCATTTATAAACATAGCCAACTTAGAGGCACTATGAAAATCCTTACAATGGAACACCACACCTATACAATTTTCCAAATCGGCTTAAAAATATTTAATATTGTTTATGGATTCACAGTTGAATAAACTTTAAATATTTAATGAATACTCGACACTTATATAAGTAACTTCAAAGATAGCTTGTATTATTCCTATTTATTTTTGTCATTCCTGACATTCCATAGACAATTGACAAGTGGATGGCAGGATAAAGGTGAGAGTGTTGGAATAACACGACTATTGTTACTTTACAATAGTTATTATATTGTTATATTTAACTCAAGTGTATGTGAATTGTGTAATTAGCATTTAATAACAAACAAGACATATCTAGATCAACACTGTAACAAAAACACTTGGGTCTTCTATCGGTTATGATCTTATTATTAATTCTACCCTCTGATTTTTATCTCAGTGTTACAGTTAGTTCTTAGCGCTAATCATAATTCAAATCACTGAATAAAAGGGTTAACATGCTTTGCTTTTTAAAATTACATTGAAACTGGACATATATCTTGATTTTCTATTGATTACGATCTTAGTATTATTCCTGCCCCCTGATTTTTATCTTGCTGTAGTTGGTAATCAGTTGCGTATCACTGAGTTGCTAACATGCATTGTAATCTTATGTGTATCAAATCCAAAGTGAGTTGTCTATGGTCTGAAAGGTCCACTAATCAACTTCAAGTAGAAAGTATAATGCATACTCTAAGCAATGAGATACATGCCATCATGACAGGATTCAATATTTCGACATAAATTATGTCATCATCAGGAATGAATCAGTTTTCTATGGGTTATGATCTTATTATTGCCATCATCCCTGTGCCCTTCCCATCACCAATCTGTTTTAAAGATATTTTAAGCACATGTTTTTTTTCCACTTTTCTTTTACTTTTCTTTTTGCAGATTTCCAAAAGTTTTAAACATTAACCCAATGAGCCCTCCATATAGTTACGTTAGACCTAGGATTAGTGTGATGTTTCACACCTTCTTTAAACCTTTCACAGTCTTCATTGGTCAGTAGGCTATTATTATCAGTTCGTTCCAGGTTAATAAGGTGTTAATAGCTCGAAGCCACTGGTAGAGCCATTCTCTAACATGACTATATGGAGGGTGGATCGGGCTAATGATTTGTTTGTTCCTCATAGGTTTCTTTAGCAGTTTAATAAATACTTGCGTTTCAAAAGCTGTAAATATGGAGTCTTAAATGATATCAGCAATCACTGGGCCTTGAAATGCCTTTATAATGCTGTCATCAATCAGCTTTGCTAGGTCTGGGCTGTGCATCACATCTGTTAACGTAGCTCGTACCTGCTTCGAATGACGAGTTATTGCCGTGCCCGCCTCAACGCTTGATTGACTGTCCTTTGTTTTGGACATCATGGCAGGGCTAGCTAATCAGGCTATAGGTGGTGTTGACAAAATAGCTTAAAATTCAGCAAATCCAAGTAAAATATGTTACTTCAACCTCCGTAGGATAATGAGCACATTTAATTACATCGTACTATTCATTTTTAGATTGTAGATTCCAAATATTTAGGGTTTATCGGGGCGACTTCCCCATGACTCGCCTTATCAATACCATGCACATATCTAAGCCATTATCTGTTTTTCTTCATCAAAAGAGGGCGCCATCGCAGTGGTGAATCATAGCCATGAGATACGGCCGAAACCTGTTCACAACAAAATCAAGTGCAGAGAAATTGTTCCGAAAGGTATCTTCAACAAGACAGGCATTTCCAATAAGTTAGAAAATAAAAATATTTGTATTTTTTTTCCCAATAGGTTTAGGTATTGGTATCATTGCCATTGGATCTGTGGTCAGGATGGTAGCTACATATGTATCAGCTTCATGTGGAAATTTAAACAGAAAGGAAAAGTTGTTTACTGCCCTCGCTTGGTTACCAAAAGCAACAGTACAGGTAAAATATTACGATAATTAATTTTTTTTTTCATTTAAAATCTTTTCATCCTTTTCCAATTTTAGAAAAAATTGATTGGGTATGAATGAATATCCTAAATATTTAAAATGGTTTTCTCTTCCAAACTGCATTGTTAAAACTAAATAAATATCGTAGAATTTTATTGCGACGTATCCAACTAGTCTTAGATTAATTTATGTAAGATTGCTTTTACACCCCAAAATCGCAGTGAAAGTGCGGACCTGGTGAATGGTCGCTCTTGTTAAATTTAGTGAACCTGGTTATTTAGCAAGCACACAACTGTATTTATGACGGCTATTTATGACATTTATTACGTGAAACCTTTTATTATATTCCACTCTATTATGAACATAGAGGGGGCTAGTCATAAAATGTATAGTATCTGAATATTAGATTCTTTCCTTTGGTATCAGATAAGTGTACAATTTATTTCTAGAATTTATTTCTGATGTATTTATTAATACAGTGAACTTTCACAAAGCCTACCCTTTGTACCACCCATTTTGTTAGCTTTTTTTGGGAAAGGCATATTGTTCCAACAAAAGTTAAAAATACAGAAATATCTAGCATAAAAACTGTAGATAACGAACAGGGGACGCTTCTCAAATTGCCAATACAAAAATGAATACTTTTCTAACATAGGATCAAACCTTGCAAAAAATATCCCACAAGGAACCTCACCTTAATTCAAAGTAACATAGACGAACATGAAGACACTGAATATTTCCAATTTAATTTTGTTAATCAAGAATATATTTATAAACAATTAAATTTGCTATCCAGTAAAAAGGCTACTGAAATGGATGAACTGCCTGCGAAGATGATCAAATTAGCAATATGTTCAATTGTTAATCCTATTACTTACCTAGTTAATC
>JAOTQE010037584.1:0-10086 GCA_025631205.1 Nesometra sesokonis
ACATAAATAATTATTACGCGGAAGTAGTAATTAGTTAATTACAAAGTAGATAAATAAACTACTCCGTCGATAAAAAAATAGATCGCAATAATAAAAAAATAAAAAAACAGTAAATTCTAGTCCCCGACAGTAATGTTAAGAAATACACATTTTCCTCACAGTAGCATACTGCATATCAATAAACATCAAATTACAAATATTGAAGGGCCTAATAAAAATGTTTTTTAATTTCCAACCAACTGACCAACGTTTTAAATAAAATTGTTCTATGGCAACAAATTTTTTATGATTAATAATAGTAAATGTATTATGACAATGATAATAACAATAATAATTTTACTGTAATTATGATAATTTTTTTGTGTATAAATTTAAAATGCAACAGAAGTTGAAATAATGAGTTTGCAATGCATAGAAACACTAAATACATCAAATAAAACCTATAGATAACCATGTATTAACAAAGAAAAGTAATACATATATAAAATAGAGCCTATAAATAACATTTGAATAATTACAAATTCTAAAAAGATTAATATATCTACATTCAAATTTCAATATTTTCATTATTTATATACAAAATATGATAGAAAAATAATATTATGTATTTACCATTTTATAATAATAAAATGAAATAAAAATGTCATTAATGTTATGCAGTAGTGTATAAAAATTGAATTGAAAAAACTATAACAGAGACTGAATAGTATAAAAATCAATACAATCCTATTTTGATAATTGTAAGCTGTGCTAACATTTTATGTTTATTAAAGTATTGGCTGGATCAACGGTACCTGAGGTAGAATGTTTAGTCTCGTATTTCATACACATTTAATGCATCCATTAAGAAATCAATCTCATGTAATTTATGAGATACAGTATCCCGTTGTAATAAAAAATGCTGACACTTTTATTACAAATAATACTTTTGTAGATGGCAAAAAAGTAGCATATTAGTCACATCAGTCCATTTGGATACAAGCACTATTGTGAATTACATTTGTTTTGGTTTTCAGTCTGTCTGTATGACTGTCCTTATTTTTTACTTTGTTACAACATTTTGTTTGTGTAAATGAGGCATGTCATGGCAAAACCACCAAGTTGTTGAAAATCAGAAAATGGAGTTAATACAAAAGTTGTATTACATTTGTTATAAGCCATAAAATGAGGGGTCATTTATTGAACTAAAGGTTACCGAAGAAAATAATTTAAAATCTCCTATGTATTTCTTAATATTTCCTGTTGTTGATTTGTGTATTTCTCAATAACTTCCTGTGCAATAACTTGGTGGTTTTGCCATGCCTTGCCTCAAATGCATTTTAATTGATGGCTGTATACCTACAATAAAAATCATGATGTAATGGCGCCCTCTATTTATTGTCTAAAATTTAAGTCATAGGCAATATCTCCATTGAATGCAAGGTTATTGTCAAAATTTTTAGTTTTTTTGTTATGTGGTAGTCCAAATATAAAGATTACATGCAATGCAACCTGTACAGTACACTGTTCTGGTTATAATTGCTGTTCCGTGATGACCACAATCCTTTCTGTAGGCCTAGCGCTGCCTTTTTGACAGGCCATTTGACATCAATTCAAGACAGCAGCAGTGTTTTTTTTTTAAATAAATGAAATAATAAGTTTGCTATTAACTTTAGGACAGTAGATGTGTTATAAAACAAATAATGTTTTTTCATTGAATGGAAAAAATATTTTTATGAGTTTAAACATTGACTGTTCCAATCAACTTAGCTTCGCCTCGTTGGATGAAACAACTCATGAAAATATTTTCTCTATTCAACTCATAAACTTTATTTGTATAATATTTAAAGGGAGTAATGTCATTTTTCACACTTAAACACTTCAAAGTGGGGAGCAGTTGGCGCAGCGGTTAACGTTTCAGACTTCCAATCACGAGATTGAGAGTTCGAGGCCCACTCTGGTCGATTGTGCTCTTAGGCAAGGCACTTTACCCACATTGCCTCTCTCTACCCAGGTGTATAAATGGGTACCTGGGAGGAACAAATGCTATTTGCGCCTCAGACGGATGCATTATTGTGGAATGGATTGTGTTCCATAGGCGTTTGCTTGCAATGACTGGGGTAGTAATAATTGTGAAGCGCTTAGTAATAAGCGCTATATAAATAAATTAGTATTAGTATTATTAATATCTTCATTTGTCAATAGGCTATTTGTTGTGAAAGTGTCCTTGGATTAACTCCAGGGTAATAATGTTTTAATTGTTTTGAATCGCACATCATGCCATAACCTAATATTATTAGACCGGCCTAATAAACACGTAATAAACACGGGCACATGCAAATGATCCACCTGAATGTTTATCAAGTTTACTTGGTAGCATACATGTCATGTCATGCCGCCCGAAACAGGCGCTACATTTTGCTGTCCACAGCAGGGCATGTATGGACCAGTACACCAGCGTAACCCCTACTCGTCTTGAAAGATGTATTTCTTCATAGTGCACATGAGCCGTTTGTGTACACTGGGCCTACTGTTTATAGACCTTATCCGAGAAGACTTGTTCCACCACCAGAACTATGATGCGAACAGGCCTCGAACCCATGTTGCTGTTTTTTTTTTGTTTTTTTTTTTGCTATGGCTCATGGTTTCTCGGCCTTAACCGCTCGGCCATACAACTCGCATATTAATCGGCCATATAGCACATTTTAATAATCATAATACAGTATTTTATTTGACCTAGTGTAAAATATTTATGCATGACTAATAATATTCATTTGGGAAAAATTAACTTGCATGATGATTCATTTATGAAAATGATGTATATTTTCAGAAGACAAGATTGCACAGTGGAGAGGAATAAATTTGCATGTAGACATAAGCACATCATGGTAACCAAAATTGTGTCTGTGAAGACTCCTAAACCACTGAAATGGTTTCCAATGAAGCCGCAATCGCACTGGATTTAAAATAGGGAAATTTTTACCGAGACTGTAGGTAACATTCCAATGGGTAAACTTCCTGTCGTTCGCACTGGGATTTATCGACATGGTTAGTTTTACCACAGGCCATGGTGAAACTAAGCATTCGTACAGGTTCTCCTTCTTGTTTTGACAGTGTTTCTTTGGACTAGGTAGGCCTACATCATGTTGTATTTGTTGATAATCGCAATGGATTGGTTCACCAAGACATAGCATATTTATTAATGCTCCATGTAAATCGGCCATTGAAACAAACCGAGTAAACAAGTGAAAAAATGACAAAATTACTCAAAATCAAGACACTAGCGATTACGCGCGAAATAAATCAAGATGTTTGTGTGTGACATTTTATTCCAGGTCACAGCTCATGCGTAATTGCCTGACAGCCTGAGGAAGGTTATTCACTGTGTTGGTTGGGGAAGTTTACCCGTCTCGCGCTGTTCGCATTGGACTTTCCTGGTCAGTAAAACTAACCTGGTCAGTTTTCCTGGGCAAGCGGGACTCGGTTAAATTAACTGCGCGGCTTGGGTAAGTTTTCTGTCAGGTAAACTTCCTGTGCTGTTCGCACTGGACTAATTATGGGAAAACTAGCCAACATGTTGGTTAGTTTTACCAAAAAAAGTCCAGTGCGATTGTGGCTTTAGAGGTCATCTTGGACTGTTCTTATACATTACTTTCCACCAGTTTCGCGCACCTTTTGCGTGTTATATGTGAGTTATTAAATCAGAAAACAGTTATCAATATCATTGCACATTGATTGGCCATATTGGTTGGGATCTCATTTTCACTTAAATCACTACTTTCACTACTGTATACCCTAAACAAAATCAACATAGAGGGCAACATCTATCATGACAAACATTCACCCACCACCATTACTACTACTAGAGAACAACCGTTAATTAAAAATTTTGCACAATTCACAAGGAACATTAAGTAAAAGCCATAAAACATAAAAGACTTGCTATTAAAGTTTTTCGCAAATGTCTTCCAGAGGTCATGGATTCAAAAGACATAGGCCTAGGCTAGGTTGGGGGCGAAATGTACTTGCGCGGATCCAAGTGGGGCCCATCCAACCCAGACTTGGACGTATATAATTTGACTCTAATAAACTCATTGTTTGCAAAAATTATCTATGAAAATTGTTTGAAAAATGGCCTGGGAGGACCCTAGACCCCGGAAATAACAGAATTTGGCAACGGATCCCCTCTATCCGGCATCAGACACCATTTATCTACTGGATCTGCCCGTGACATAATCAGCATAGTGGACGCCATCGATCATGGTAAACGTTCACCCACCAGCATTTCAACTATTAGAGAACCACTCGTTAAATAAGAAGTTATTTCGTACAATTTTACAGTGAAAAAACTATAGCCATAATACACAGAGCTACAAGAATTGCTGTTAAAGTTTTTAACGAGTATCTGCGAAAGAAAGACATGGATTTCAAAAGGCGTAGGCCTAAGCTAGGCTGAGGATTAGGCTTCGCCTATGCTTGACAAATCTTAACTTACAAGTATACTGTACTATTTAAACAATAATTATAATATTGAATGCCTGTTTTTGAGGATACTGAAAAATATTGTACTCACTGTGGCAAAATATTGAACTCATCTTCAACTAGTTCAATATTTTGCCACAGCTCGTACTATATTTTTCAGTATCGGTCCCCCCTCAAAGGCATCCAATATTATATAATTAATATTACTTCAAGCTTAAAAAAAATCTAAATGTTATATTTTGCTATGATAAGCCTAATTTTATGTTGAGTAGTGGATGCCTTATCAATGGGAACTTGTCATTATAGTTAAATGTGTTTGAAAGTCTAGATAAATCTGCTAATATTAAATATTGAATGACTATTTTTTGAGATACATAAAAATATTTCACTTAGCAAAATACTGAAGTCATCTTTAATTCATTCAATATTTGCCATAATGGATACGATATTTTTCCATATCGCCTCAAAACATTCAATTTATAAATATATTCTTCTTTATCAACTTTCTTTTTTATCTCTCTTATTCTTGTCTATACTTTATTCTTATAATATACTATAATGTCATTGCAGTGCATTCTATAATTACTAACGCTTTCTTGTAATATTTGAGTTGTTTTATATGTAAAATTAACTATAGTACACATTTTCAAACCTGGGTATAAACCCAGCCAAAAAGTGGCTGTGATTCCATTTTCAAGGTTAATGGCCTTATACTAGGATACATATCCAAACTAAACATTGAGATTCCATGTTCAATATACTGTGTTAAGGTATATTTAAATTGTCAACTCTTATACTGTAATATGATTCAAAAATATAATATTAGATGTATCATGTTTTCATACCCGGTTAGTATCATTACTTCATGTGCTGGTAAATCTTAAAAAATAATTTAGTTCTGTGTCAAGGTCAAACAAAATACATGTCAAAATGTGTAGTTTGATATAACATATAGCAATGTAATCACTATATTCTGACAGAATATGCATGAAATGCTTTAAAATAGCTCCAGGTTGATCAATATACATTTTATATGATAGGTTACATAGATCACGTATGTGTTAATTGAGGCTGGTTTTGGGAAAGATTCTAAAAGCTTATGACAGTGGCGCTTTAGGTTAGATCAACAGACAGTCAATTCTCAAAAAAAAGACTTGGAAAACCTGACATCACACTGCAAATTTCTTAAAGGGTAGGTTCACCCAAAAAATTACTATTCATGTTTTAGTTAATCATAAAAAGTATATTCAGCCCTATTTGGGAATTTTTAGGATTATTTTTCCCCTTGAGTCTCATGAATTAAAAAAACAAATAAATGCTAGATTTCATCCCTATTCTTTTACACACAAGACAGTAAAGTGGGTAATTTTTTATTATCAAATAAAAATGGCTACTTTACACTATATAAACTATCAGAAATGAACAATTTTGGTTAAAACACACAACAATAGTACTTTTCAATATATTTTTAGAATGACCATTGATTTTTCACAATTTATTTAAAATACCCTCTTTCAGATAATTTGTATGTAAAAGAATAGGGATTCTATCTTGTAATTTGAACTATCCTCACTTAGCAATTTTCGTCTATTTCACCAATAATTGTGACAGATAAAATGAATCGTAAACATTCAGAAACAGGGCTGAATATACTTTTTATGAACATATAAGGAAGATAATTTTTTTGGGTGAACCTGCCTTTTAAAATCCCAAAATCATGCAACTAACAGGAAATAATGTGTTGTGACAGATCATTCTGAAAGTGAGTAAAAACAGGACATTCCAGGCAGATAACGATTTATGTAGAAACCATCTGCCCAGACATACAAAAACCGCCAACGGTGGTATGACCGGATTGCCAGAAATGCCAAAATATAATGAATGCATTGAGATTTAATAATTATGACACATGCATGGTGTAAATTTGGTGTAGTTTTAGCACTTATCCTATAAAATATGGAAACAAAAATGTAAACTAACATTTTGACGGCAGACAGACGGACGGCATTCACCACTTCATAAGCCAGATTTTGCTTTGCAATCCACCAATAAAATATAAACACATAAACCTGATTTTCTCTAAAACAAAACTGGTGGTGGTAGTGGTAGGAGATGTTGGTAGTGGGTGGTTGTTGGTGGTATGTGGTGATGGGTTTAGGTGGTGTTGGCAGTGCAGAGATGTACTCTAATTATGCAGGGTGGAGGTGGGTGGGAAGACCTTCAAAGCAGCCTAATTTTAACCTGCCACCCACCCTAAGCCTCTGAAAAAGGTAAAAATGCATTTTTTAGTAATCATGAAACCTCCCTTACATTGTTGCTGGCCCACCCTTGGATTTTGCTAGCTACATCCCTGGCGGTGGTGGGTGGAAGTGGTTGTGGTTGCTGGTTGGTTGGTAGTTAATATTAAGAATAGTTTATTTATGAATTGATTATTATTCTCTCTCTATAAATGAAAATTAAACAAAACTTAGATGAGGGACAAACATGAACTTAAGCAGTTTATTTTAAATGATTCTACTTGGAGACTACAGTTGCTAATGACAACAATAATAAATAATTTTATTGTTGAATCATCAATGCCACATTAACGAATAATACCAGCAATATTAATATTTAGAAAATAATACAGTTAAATTTTCTGAAACCCACTCTCTCAAAACCATCTTGAAAAACTAAATTCCAGAATGAACAAGACAGACCTTGGCTTACAGGCCTTGCTTAAACTTTTTTATGAACTAGCCAACTGGAGCCCGGGGATATTTTACTATCCTACTATATTTTCATAAGGTTTGTTATCATCCTGTGATGGTTGTTTCTATGTGAACCGCTAAAAATTAAAAGTTAATTAATTACTTGAAATTGCTGGCGATACTCTTAGGGCCCGTTCGGGCAAGAATCGGAAAAAGAAACATAGGATAAAAATCTGCACTACGAATCCGAGTAACTTAACTTTATACTATTGTAAATGTTTTTACTGTACTTTACTAAATTCTATAAATGGTAAATTTATATAAAACAGCAAGAGACGGCACTGATTCGCTGCAATTTTATTGGAGCAACCTTCTGCACTAATATGGTCACTAAAGATCTGAAATGGCCCATGCCAACAACTGAAAGACTTTAGAGTATTGAAATTAATATGAATACAAAAAACTGCACTACACTTCAAATGAATGAAAAATCATGGCATACACAATTTCTTGCATGTAATTTCTTGTTATTAGGTTACTAAGCTGTTTGTATCCGTGTAGATGTCACCTAGGATTTTTGTCCATAAAAAAAGCATGCTGTATTAGATTGTTGTTAACTAGATTTATACATCATAAAAACAAAGTTAATAGAAATTTATCCACTTTAATTTTTTTAATTTTTTTTTTTAAATTTCGTGTCACATCCAACAGCAAGGTTACTCGCCACTTACAGGATGAGAACTACGCCATGCTTTCTAAACCAGGTCACATTATGAGGCTTGGGGAGTGGCGTTGTTAAGTCGTGAGAACCAACTTAGCGTTCAGCCAGATTCGATCCCAGGACCTCGGGATTGGAAGACAAGCATGCTAACCACCAAGCTACAGCGCCACTCCAATATAATATTTAGGAAAATCTTCCAAAAAGGAAACCTTCCAAAAAGTAAAATTCTGTTCTTATTTTGTTTTTTTATGTTTGAAAATACTAAAATGGCAGATGTCCTTGTTTAATTCATATATTTTTACTTGAATATTAGCAACACTTGGAGGGCTCCACGACAGTGGCAGTGCCACTTTTGAGCAATCCCGTCTGGTGTCTGCTATTGTATCATCATGTATATGTTTGTATTGATGTATATGTTTGTATTGTTCATGAAGATGAAAATGATATGATATATGATATCAGTATATTATAATACTGTATAAATAGTAATATGATAGTCAAAATTAGAGTGTTTTAATTCGGTTCCGAAAGAAAATTTTTAAGGAACTGTTGTTAACTGTTGTACTATATATTTTTCTTGCAGTAACATCAATGTCATTGCCCATGAATCATCTATGACGCATTAAGAATAATACCAGCAGTATTTAACAAAGTTATACTACCACGTACTCAACTGCATAAACCATATTAATCTTTATAGTTTAACAAACATCTTTGCTATGCTATCTTAACTGTTGTTATTGTTGTATGTCTTACGAAAATGAAAAGACAAGACAAACCAAACTATCAAATGTGCAAAAACTTTGTAAAATCATATTGACAAAATATTTTCTTTGAAACTAAAAAAGTATGTTATCGCAACTTATTATATTTTATCAATATCGATACTGGTTTTGTTCTGTTTTTTTGTTTTTTAATGTGTACTTAAACTTCTCGGTTGTCGTTTTGTACTCTGTTTTATCTGTTTGTAGTGCCGTGCATGTCCTGTGTCATGAGTGATTGCTGTACTGTGTTGTAATTTGTCCTGTTTTATTTGCATTGTGTTTGTTTTAGGCTGGTCCATCACAAGGTTCCTATAATCTTCTCGGGCACTTTTTGCCTTCTTACGATTAATTTTACTGTTATTATCATAATATATTAGCTTTCATTCTTTTTTTCATTTTGTAATACAGTTGAACCTCCCATAAGCGGACACCTCCCGTAAGCAGACACCTCCCATAACGGACACTAATACAAAGACCCGTTTGTTGTTCCTATCTAATCAGTGCATTTGGACCTCTCGTAAGCTGACACCTCCCGTAAGCGGACGCGGACACTTTTTGTCTTAAAATTTAGATTTTTGTATGATAATTTACCTCACATAAGTGGACATCATGGAAATTTTTGTAATTTTTTTGTACAACGAATACAAATTTCTGTACAAAATCGTCCTTTTTATAATGTAATGGCTGAGAATCATATTACTGAGTCAATCTTAAAACTGATAAACAATATTTAATAAATTATATAATGCGATGTTCAGAAATTTGAGAGGTCATTTGTGCTGGGGAGGATGTGAAATGTGAGACATAAGGACGTATACATAATTTTACAACTTTGGCCCTCTATCGGTGGAAACTCTCGTAAGCGGACACCTCTTGTAAGCGGACACTTTTCCCGGACCTGAGGGTGTCCGCTTACGGGAGGTTCAACTGTACAAAGAAAATAAGAAGTAAATAAATGTTAATTGAATTGAATTGAATCTTCTTAGGAATTTACCACAAATTTATTCGGCCGTATTCATGGTTCTTGGATTTTTTTAAACAACGCTAAATTACCTAGACAATTAGCTTACCAAAATTTGAAAGGTCCATTAATCAACGACAAGAAAGTATAATATATACTCCAAGCAATGAGATACACATTTCAAATGTCTTAAAGGTTATGTCCCAACTTACTTACCATCTAAATTTACTTTTAATGTTGAATCCCATTCTCAATGTACACGTAGTCAAGCTCATAATAATCTCTTGTGCCAACATGGAACAACTGTCAAGGCAAAAGAACATTTCTATACAGATATAGTACTATGAATTATGGAATAACCTACCCAGGGGCGCAGCCAGGATGGAATGAAAGGGGGTCAGCAGTGGTGGCTGCAGGATTTGCCCGACGGGGCGATGGTCCCAACTCGGGAGGTCCGGGTGGGCGTGGTTGCCGGTTTGGTTTTGATGA
>JAOTQE010037595.1:0-10086 GCA_025631205.1 Nesometra sesokonis
CTACTGCTAAGTGAAGCAATTCAAATGTAAATTAGCAAGATAATTTGCATAATTAGTCTACACCTGGACCTGTTTACTAGATTGGCTACAAGTTTTACATTGTTATCAATGAATAAAGTTTTAATGAGCTAGAAAACCTGGTGTACTTTTACCTCTCATATCCATACTATTTTAAGTCTAATCTCAATTACTTTATATCACAAAATAGATTTATCTGAATTATTAATGAGATAATATCAAATAGAATTTAATTGGATTCAATAATTACAAAATAATTTACTGTGATGCAAGTACCTTTGTAACACTAAATGTATAAACAAAATAAGTTATCTTACCCCAATATTTTTGCTCTGACAACATGTACGGATTTACAAACACATGTGTGGGGCGGCAGCTACAGTACCCCCTGGCAATCGTTTTTACCAATACATTTTTGCGATTTTCGCGCGCCTTTAATTTTCGCAATCATCAGGTAATCGCGAAATTCGCGAAAATTAAGGGCGTGCGAAAATAAAGGTTTTTACAGTATCTGAATTTTTTTAATGTAGTGTGAAAGTTGCATTTTTAAACCGTATGTTTTTTAGATAATCTAAATATTAAACATTTTGACATTTTCACTTGTTGCATTAATGATAAGTAGTATAAATCTAACTTTTAAATAACTAAATTAGTTTTGATAAATTTTAATATTTTAATTTCTTATATTAAACCACCTGATGAGGAAACTAGAAGCTAAACTTCTAAAAAAAATTCTGTAATGTTTACAGAGTTAGAACAAAGGCTACATAGAAAACGCATCTCAAAGTAAAGCGGCATTGGCCTACGTTAAACAGCTCGTTGTCGCTTGTCCTTGCTTGCATTTGCTACTTGTTTTACCTCGTATGGATGTTGATCTTGTTGCGGATGTTTGAGAAAAATTCTAACTAGCAAGGTTTTACCTCATATGTTGCAGAGCCAAGTCAAATGAGACACAAGTCGGAAAATTGAAAATTTAGTTGTTTAAGGATTATAAAACTGCACATTTTTACCTTTAACATGCAAAAAAATCAGTTTCATATGTTTCCTTGCAAAGTTATGAACAATCGAGCTTCGAACATTTAAAATGTAAGTTTGAGAAAACTACACTTAAAATTGTTTATCAGTCATCAATCATTTTTTTAAAACATTTTTTGATCATATATCTAAAAATTGTACGGTAGTTTGAATGTATGAACTGTATATTTTTTAAATAAAACACAATTTGAAAAAAAAAAGATCATTTTTTAATTTCTGCCTTTTGGGGAGACTAGCATTTGCGACTTGTCTCATGGTTTGGCTCTGCCACATATTAGCTCATTTCTTTGCATAGTAGTTCTACATTGGTATAATACACAGCTAAATGCTAGCTTAAAAGGCAAAGGTATGAGCTAGGCTTCAAAGAAAGTGTAAGGATATTGTACAGGGCTCTGTCTGTCTGGTTTTTCTTGAATATATCTCAAAAAACATTTTGGTTTGAATATACCAGTGTTTGCTTAATGTGTGAACTAATTGATATTACTTGCAAACTAAATGAAATCAATCTGTCAAATAGAATACACGATTCTAATGTACTATATTGATTAACAATACAAACAGACTTAATGTAGTGCAAACTTTACTACATAAGTATATTGTACTTTAGTTGTTTAACTCCAATGATTGAGACAGATGAGGCTAGTCACAGCTAGCAAAACAAGTTCTCGAACAGGAAGCAAATTTTCCTCCGAAGAAACCTAAAATTTCTCCCCAAAGGGAGTACAAACCTTAGCCAAACCTCCCCAAATCTCCCAACTGGCAATAGCTGAACCTAAAATGCATGGGCACTGTAGTGTAATTATGCATTATTGTCATTTAATAAATGACAAAAAAATTGATTTAAAAATAATTTGCTTATTCTGAAGAACTTATGTAAATAAAACATTGAACATAAAAGTATCTCTATATATCTACATCTAATTTTGCACCGCTAAAGCTAAAAATTATTTAAACAATTAAAACTGCTGAAAACCTTGTTTTTACCATTTTTAAAAATGCTATTGAATTAGGAATTTTCAAATGAACTAATTTTAATTTCATGAATATGAATTAAGGGTAGATAAAATTGAATTTAAATGATTTCTTGGTCATTTTCAAATAATCACATATATTTAATGATTCCATTACTGTACAGTATGTCCCAAAATATTTTTGTTACATTTTATTTTGAGCACTGATTGTAAATAGATTCCAATGCCCAGTCTTACTAATTTACTCGTTATGTAATTTAGAAATAGTTAATGTAATTAGGCAGTAATTTGAAGATAAGGCCAATGATTATTCTTTAGTACCTTGAATACTACAAATTTGTATGCTTATTTTTGCGTATTATGGACATTACTTGATCAATTAGAATTGAACCCTCCAGTGCTTCTACAAAAATACAGTAGAACCTCTGCTGAGATTTTATGTAAAATGTGGAGTCCGTAGAATCGTGGTTAGCTAAAATTTAGCTTACAGTTTGACACATCAGTACGCCATGATGAGTAAAACTATTTTTTAAAGGAATCTGATGATTGTTGAGAGAAATTGTGTTAAGATTTCGCAAATAAATCAAACAATCAGGCTGCCCCATTTCCAGTCTAACATAGAGCATATTGTACAGTATGAATTTAAAGAAAAAAAAGAAAATAATAATAACCCAGATACTGTACTTTAAAGTATAGAACAAATATACTGAATACACTTGGTTTGTGGCCGTTTTTGCAGTTGTTTTCTCTATATTGTTTCATGCGTGAGAAAATCGACTTGCATGACTGTATATGTGAGAAAATATTTTTCTGCATGAGATGTCCAAAATAGGTCCAAATACGTGAGACTCGCGCTTTATGCGCGACACTTGGCAGGTATATTATTCATGTTTTGTAATCCTCTATCATACTTATTGTATTATACTATATCAATTTAGCATTGCTGCTATGATGTGTATTTCATTTGGAATCAATAAATCTGGAGAATTATTAAAGTATAAATGCTCAAACAAACTTTCATGACATTTGTTTGGATAAGGTATATGTAAGGTCCAGGGTACACAGAATCAAGGTATATAAAACAGACTTCCTACTGTTTTGTGAAAAACTAGTTCAGTTGTAGAATTAAGCCAATTAATAAAATAAAATGTTTCTGGCCCATGTTGTTGAAAAAAGGTAGTTCTTAAAATATTCTGGTTGTCTGTCCAATATTCTATGACGATATGCTAATGTATAGTACTGTATGTGGAAAATAAATAAACTGAAAATATATGAAGAAAGGTTTTAAAAGAAAACAAATGAATGCTTCATTTCATTGACAGTACATTGTTGATCTTTACACCATTTTAAAAGACATATCAATATTTAACCTTTGAGTATAGTCTGACATGGGTTTATTTGACAGTGGGTGATCTATCATTTACCACTCAATTAATTTACATGGTCCTATACAGGCCTCAATTTTGTTTTTGTTTTGAATAGTCCACTGGGCAAGTTGACTTTACATTTCACTAGCCCACAAGCAATTCCAGTAGCCCATGTCTGTGGCAACTTAATCTACAATGTGTAAACATGACTGCTTTACACTTGTATTCACTAGCCAACTGGGCTAGTAAAAATGAAAATTTACTAGCCAGGTGCAGTTTTCACTAGCCCATTGTACGCTGGATTAGTAAAAAATCGAGCTCTGCTATACAGTATTAAACAAACAGGTTAATAGTAAAGTACATAAAACTTACCACGGGTAGTTAGTATGGATGGTTTGTTACCAAATAAACCACAGGGGCGGATCCAGGATCCAACAAAATGGGGTGGCCTTTGACAAGCAAAAAAAGAAAGTATATTATTTTATTTTCCCATTTTGCGTGTCCTTGTATCCTGTTTTGGCCCATTTGTATGTCTACTTTTTATTTTTAGGGTCAATTTTAGATCTGATACGCCTAATATAAGGGGGTGCAACTACATTTTGGCAATAATGGGGGGGGGGGGAGGCACGTTGGCTGCCACCCACCTCTGAAGCATAACAAAAATCATTGGTACTGTACACAAGCACAAGATTTTTTAAAAGATGTGTTGGTTGGTTGGAAACTCTTTATTTTTATATACTGGCAAAATTTCCATCATTTTTGATGATTACATATTTATGTCGAAATGTTGAATCCTGTCACAATGGCGTGTATCTCATTGCTTGGAGTAAATACTTTCTTGAATAACTTTATAATTATATATGGAAATATAGAAAGCTTCTAACATATACATCATTTTTTATACTGTCAATTTGTATTAGCCTTTCCAAATTGTGGAAGAATAGCTTGCATTTTGTAACTAATTGTAAGGAAAGGCATGCATATTTTATCCATCTGAAAACCAAATTTTCATTCTTTTCTGGGTCAGATTTATACAAACAATGATATAAATAGTGATAACTTAATAAATTTTTGACTAACCCAGTGATCTATTGACCTATTAATGGTCTCCTGATACCTGCTATAGTTTGTCATGTCAGGCCATGATTATAGTTGAAAGTAAACAAACAACACTTCTAAATATATAGATCTGTATATATGTAACCTGCGGAGACTGGGTTTCCGGGTAGCGTGCCTGGCTGGGAATTGAACTCGGGCCTTCCCGCATGGAAAGCAGAACTATTACCACTAAGCTAAAAGGGAATTCCCTGCTAACTCGGGAGTTAATAGACTACACATCGACTCTGCTTTATCCACACTGCTACATATAGATTGATTGCTTCCAAAAGCAAACACTTAAGAAATGATTATTTAGGCCTACTACTGTAGATTGTTTAGTGGCGGATCTAGGATTTTAGGTGAGGGGGTGAAAATGGTCATTTATCAATAAGAAAATAGCCTATTTCACTAATGCATTTCTAAAATAGAGTAAAATAATCTATATTTTATGTCAATTAAGGGGGTGACTAGCCGCCAAATTCACCCCCTCTAGATCCGCCACTGCTGTGTTTATGTATTCTTGTAGTCAACCAGGTGTCAGATCCGTCTGTATTGAGCAGAAATTTAAACGACTTTATACGCATGACCGCCGGTCCACATAGCAAGCGAAAATACATCATACGATAAGTATCAAACGGCAAGTGGAGCAGGTTGTTTATTTTCTGTCGCCATGACAGTTTACAGTAAATATTGGGTTTTTGCGTAGTACTTAACAGGGTATTTACATCCCTGTAAAAATATTTTTTTACAATTGCGGAAGGTCACTCAGTGCGTGCCCATCTTTTCAGCCACCAAAATGGATAGGGATAGCAGGAACGGATACAGACTTTTGGAAAAGGGGGGTGAAAAGGGGGAAGTAGAGAGTCAAAGTTTTAGGGGGATCCCATGCTCCCCGGGTCTTTATATGGAAATCCGCTCCTGGATATGCTAGTGTGTTACCTAGGCAGCTAAACTGAATTTGGTTCAGATTGTTAAGAGATGGTTAATTACTCCCTGTGGCTTTCAGGTCGACCCAGACTGGAATAATGAAAAGAACCCTAACAACAGAATGCCCTTTTCATGTTCTATGTTTAGTTTCATTGCTTCGCATTTTCCCAATACCATGTCAGTCAAGACCAATTAAATAAAAACATCCAACTTAGGGATCCTGTTGGAGCCAATTCCACCATAGAGGGAGAAAGCTTTGACCAGGCTTAGGTGGTCTAATAAGAGATGAACAGACAGCAAGTGGTAGGCCTAGCAAGTGGTAGGCCTAGACTTGGTAGGCCTAGACTTGGTAGGCCTAGACTTGCTGGAATACAAGAGAGCTTACTCTAACATTGTTTTCACCATAGAGTGAGTCGTATTGTAGGTGAAATTGAGATAATCATCAAACTAGTTCTGAAGTCAAATTTTTAGAAATTTTGTTTTAATTAATTATGATATGCTACTCATATTTTATTACAATATAGTTTATAGATCAGTTTTCATTTTAGGCGCCATTAATTGACTACACATGCCCATTTAGATTTACTGTATGCGCCACATTATTTTTTATGCAATTTAATCAGGGTTTCTAGATGGCTGTTGGAAGTTTTTTTCGTTAAATTCTTCTCTTTGAAGTATATGCTACCCACCACAACACTGCTGTTTCTTATCCCTGTCCCTTTTGTTAGCTTCTTCTAGAGTTGTGACACAAAAAACAAAACAAAAATTACCATTTCTATGTTTCTTCCTATTGTGGAAAACTAGCTTTGTGACTTACAGTATCTCAGTTGGCTTGGCTCTGCCACATGTCAATCAGCGTGTTGACAGAAATACTAATGTCAGTTCTATGGTTACCACTCGGCATGAATTTGCTTCTTATAATTAATAAAATCGACAATGAAAAACTCATATTATTAGCGCCAAGACCTTTGACAAGTTATTATTCATTGCATAACAGAATTTGTTGTTCACTGCATAACATTATTTTTAATTGGTGATCTATTTAGTTCTTCGGAATAATGCCAATGTATTTGGCATTATCTAAATCTGATTATTGAATCAAGCTGGATTCATGGATATAACTAGTGATAGAATACTTGAGGTAGGCCTGCATGTATTACTATAATATTAAAATAAAATCTTGATGAAACCTTTTGTATAATTATAAAGGTCTATTTAGCCACATTCTGTAGATTGATATTGTGGCAAAATCTGAAAGGTCCACTAATCAACTTCAAGTAAGAAAGTATAATGCATACTCCAAGCAATGAGATACACGATGGCGTGTATCTCATTGTTTGGAGTATGCAAACATGAGAAGCAAATAAAACTGGCAATATGTGGCAGGGCGACGCCAAAGGAGGCATAAGTTGCAAAGATTATTTTTTAAAATGGTTAATTTTTTTAAATTTTATTTTATTTAAAAAAACATTCAGTTTAAACAATCAACTTCCATACTACATAGCAATTTTCAGATATATAATCAAAAAATGTTAAAAAATTAAATTAAATTTAAAATCACCATGCTTAGTCAAAATATACTGATATAAGTAATTTTCATTTGCAGTTTTCTCAAAAAGCTTGAACTTTGATTGTTGATAACTTCGCAAGGAAACATCGTATGATGATTTTTGTTGCATTTTAGAGATAATAATATGTAGTTTCATAATTTATAAATCACTTGGTTTTCAATTTTTTAACTTACATATATGCCTCATTTGGCTTGGCTCTGCCACCTATAATACCTATAAAAATTATGTATTAGAAATGAACTTGGCTAGATGAAACCCCTTGCATTGTTGATTGCATAAGTTTCAATTGAATATAGCATCATTTTTTATTGAAGTTTATTTAGTCAGATTCCACACCTGCCAACATTTGTATTGTCAAAAGCGGTATTGCCACTTCCTGGGCCGCGCTGAAGGGTCAACTGTTTTATCGTTTTTATCGATTATGAAATACCTTAATTTGATATAAGGTTTTCGTCATATACACAAAGACGATTCACCCTGTTCTAGTAAAAATACGTCTTTTAACCTCTATACAAACTGCTTGTTTTTATCTATTTATCATTAATCATAGTTTCATAGTATAAACAGACCTTCGTTCACAGATGAGCAGGTTTACAGTATGATGGCTTGAGTTGAAGCTATCAAGCTTATGCAAACTTGTTTATACATACCTGCCAATATTTGTACTTTCGAAAGTGGTAGGCTGTCTCGCCATCGCCGAGTTGGTTTAATACCAAATACCAACATAAAAGTGATAAAATAGTTAACACCTCAGTGCAGCCAGGAAGTGGCGAGTCGCCCTACTGCTTTTGACATTACAAATGCTGGCAGGTATGCTATCTTCTGGCTAAATCTTCAAATCTTACCAAATTTTAATTTGATGAGCAAGAAAATAGGAATAGTGATTGCCACTATTGGGAGGGATTTAGGCTGAAATTGGGTACTTTTAATGCAAATTCAATACATATTTTGATGTTTTTGGATATATTTTATAGTTTCCTTATAAAAATATTTTTATTTTCTGTATTGAATTTCAAAAAGCAGTAGCATACCTGCTAACATTTGTACTCTCGAAAGTGGTAGTAGGCCGTCTCGCCGTCACCAAGTTAGTGAAAACAAATGCATCAGTACTCTCGTCTTACCGCATTTTTTCCTTTTATGAGCAAAAAAAAAAGGTCATCTTGCCCCGATTTAGGCTGATATTGCTTACTTTTAGTGCCAATTCAATACATATTTTCGGGGTTTTTTTTTTGTGGATTTAACAGTTTCCTTGTGTACATTTTTATTTTGCTATCAAGTTTCAAAAGCGGTAGGATTTCCATGCAAAAGTGATAGGCAGTAGGAAGGTTGAAAAAGAGGTAGCCTACTGCCAAAATCGGTAGGGTTTGCAGGTATGCAGTAGGATTACCATGCAAAGGCGGTAGGCAGTAGGAAGGTCGAAAAAATGGTAACCTACCGCCAAAATCGGTAGAGTTGGCAGGTATGGTTTATAGTTTGCAGTTATCAAAAACATCAGATGTTAGTTCAAGAGTTCAGAGGTGGCATAGGTTAATTAAATGACATAACATGTCCACCAAACTGACAAGAAATGAGATCATGCTATCTTCATAAAGAAATTAGGCCAATCGAGATACTGAAATCTAAATAGGAGAAGCGGCGGGTGGCCTAGTACTGTAGATTTGGCCTAGATATTTGTAGGTATCACACGCTGTAAGCAAATGCTTTATTTACGTTCTCGGGATCATTTGCAAAATATCATAGAGTATACCAACAAAACTAGTGAGATTTGAAGGTAGAAGTGAGGGGCAGATTTAGGGGGTGGTGGAGGTGGGGGGGAGGGAACCGGCCCTGGCACCCCCTTTCGGGAGGTAAAAAGTATCAATATTATTAGCATTTTCTATAAAACAAAAAGTATTCAGCAATCATAAGACAAGAATTTATCCTTAACACACCTCTGAGGCCATTTCTTGACATCTACAGTAAAGCCCAAAATTTTCTGGGGGAGCATGCCCCTGCACCCAATAAAACTTTGACTCGCTACCGTCCACCCCCTATTCCAAAAGTCTGCATCCATCCCTGGAAGTGGGTGATAAATAGCCTTTTATAGATTTCTTTTTTCTTAAAATGTGAAAACAGTTAAAATGAAAAAAATAAAAGAGCCATGAAAGACCAGAACTTGAACTGTGTAATTAAAATTACATAATTTTAATTCAGAATTTTTTTTTTAATTACTGTGGAGATGACATGATTTTATTCAACATTTAATAAAAATTTACAAGAAGTTATAACAATAAAGTAATAACTTATTATATTCTACATCAAAGATTTAAACTGCACTGATTGGTTGAAAGAGCACCACACGATTAAAAATATTTCTACTATTCCGTCATGTTAACGTCACTTTGTGAAATAGTATACTTATTCGCAGTGACATCAGTTTTATGATGTTCCTTTGCGATATAGTATACATTTTCCAAAGTGATCACCGATAATTGTGATGTTTACAAATTCTCAAGAAAAATGGTGGATTTAAGGGGGGCTTAACAGGCTTAATCTCCCCCCCACCCAAAAAAAATAAAAATTTACCCAAAATTTTTTTTATGGATTTAATAAAAATGGACTAGTTCTAAAAGCAAATCAGTGGCTACATATAGGTACCTACACAGGCAAAGTTTGACCCGCTATCCTATTATTGCAAGTATTTTTGTTTGCTTGTCAGACCAAATTCAGGATTTAAGCATCCCCTAAATTACAATCCTGGACCCGGTAGCCCACAAGACTAGGTGTTTCAATCAGTGAACTGATGAAAAAATGGACAAATTTATAAATTCAGTCAATACTGCAAACAAAAACAAATGAATAAAGTGTGGAATGTCCATTTTCAAGAATTCTGTGTAGATTGTTGGGTGAAATTTGAGGATGTTTATCTCAAAGGCCTCCGTCGCACACACCAGAGCTTGCGTGAAAGGTAGGTCTAGACCTAAATGTAATTCCGATTTCTTGGTTAAAACTATTGAAATCTGTGCCTCCAAATAGTACTATTGGGCAATTCCACGCAAATGTCAACCTTACAGCTAAATTTTGAAATTGGTTGCACTATAACAAATTTGGTATCAAATT
>JAOTQE010037606.1:0-10085 GCA_025631205.1 Nesometra sesokonis
ATTTTGAGAAAAAAAATAATTTTTTAAGAAAAAAGTTCTAATGTGAAGAATATTATAGTATTGCATAAATTGTAAGCCAGCCATCGTTAATAATGCAGAGTAAAATTCAACTTTGCATAATTTAATTCAATATAAAAACTAGGAATTGATGTTTTTTTTTTTTTTTTTGCTCATCAAAACCAAACCGGCAACCATGCCCACCCGGACCTCGTTGGGACCATGCCCCGCTCCGTCGGGCACAAGTCCTGGCGCCACCACTGCTGACCTCCCCTTTCATTCCATCCTGGCTGCGCCCCTGCCAAAATATGATCATTTGAAATTTTCAGGTATGGAATTACAGTTTTGAGAAAATTGCAAATAAAGCAATCTAAAAGAATAAACAATTAAAAGACTGCAAATCTCAGAAAATCTGCCATGAAGGACACTTTCCTGCATGAAAACCAACCTAAAAAAGTACATTATAATGAAATATAAATACCATAGTACTCATAATTGAACTAATTTTCTCAAAAATTTGACTTCATACCTATTTTGGTGATTATCTCAATTTGATCACACCTGCGATGCGACTCATTTTGTGGTGAGACCTCACAATTTTACTTTTTGTTTATTTTTTACCTTATCTGTCACAAGATGACTGCAGTCATGTATGGAGGTTACAAGTATACCTCCTAAGCTTTTCACAATCTATAAAAAAACAAGAATTCATAATAAAAAGTTGGTTCTGACTGTAGTTTTATAAACAGTATCACTTTGAAAAAACACTGACACTCACTCACACTTGCACCAACATTGCAGTATAAAGAATGAATATAAATAGATAGTTTGATATGTCATAAACTTAATATAATATTAATAATATAATATTTAGACATTTATAATATAATATATTAATATAATACTTTATTTATATTGCGCCAATTCAATTCAGATTGAATTATCAAAGGCGCAGTGGACAAGATGTTGCACAGTCAATATCTTGCTACTCCCCTAAGGGTCACGTCATGTCCTATGCAGCTACTATATGAGCGCACATCCTTCTGTCCACGGCAGGGCTTGTGTATGGACCAGTACTTCGAGGTAAACCCTACTCGTCTCGAAAGATGTACTGGGTTCTTTATACAAAAGTCATTTTTTTGTACACTGGGCCTACAGTTTATAGTCCTTATCCGAGAAGACTTGTTCCACCATCAGAACCATGGTGCGAGTGAGCGTCGAACCTTTGCTGTTATTTATGCATGGTTCACGGTTTCCCTGCTTTTTAACCGCTTGGCCATACAACTCGAACAAGTTAGTAAAGTGGAATCTTATAGCAATAATTTACCTTTTCCCAGCTTTCATCAACCACGCCGGTAAACATTATTTTAGGTTTGGAATCACTATTTCTCCTGCGTAGTGAGGGACTGCATGTTATTTCATCCTCAAGGTTTTGCATTTCTGTTTTGCTTGGTGTTGACTTTGACATCTAAATAAATAAGAAATTGATTAAATAATGTCCAGGAATGTCAAGTCCATAATTGTAAAATAAATTGTAAATCAAGATATTATATTAGGGATACTGGAGATGAGGATTTTTATTAGCATTTTCAACTGAGGTCGAAAAGTTGTGGCAGATAACTGACAATACAACAACTTGGTACAGTATGATAGGCTAGTAATACAGTAGTTAACTTCTTTAGGTTTACTAATACCTGACTGCCTTTAATTTATTAATTTATTTCATACATATTTTTTTTGATCTCCATATGATTACTATGCTTTATTTCTTAGCCAGTAGGTTGTTATAAATTCTAAAGATTGTGTTTTGTAAAGTACTGTAATTGTATTCATAGAGGTAATATAACCAAAAACACAAATACTGTACTAAAAGAAAGTTGTTAGCTTTAGAAATTGTTGTACAATGGAAAATTTAGGTGTTCGTCAGGGGTGGAAAGTACATGTGCACCCTATATTATATGCAATGCATTCCTATAATAACAAAAAACATGCAATAAATGGTAATAAACTTTTTTCTTTTGCATGTCGAATTTATAACAAGGAAAACATGGCCATCATAGTGGAAAGTGAGAGTTCCATTGTTAGATCACACTAATTTATGTATTAATATCTTGTGTTGAAAATTGAATAAAACAACAAACCCAACCTTTTTTGGAACATCTACTTTTCCTCTTTTTGCTCTTGTTGTTGATGAACCTTCTTCATTTTCATCTTCATCTGCATTCCTTTTAGATGCCTTTCCTCTTTTCTGTTTTTCTGTCAACTGTTTGTCTTCAATTGCTTCAGGAACCTTATCATTTTCAATAGACTTATTCGTATTTTTAGTCTGTGTTCTACCTCTTCTTGGCGTCTGTGCAACAGTGGTTTTTGCCGGACAATCTTCTTCATCTTTCAAATTTAATTTTCGTTTTGATCCTTTGCCCCTTGTCTGTTTTTCTTCCTTTTTATCTTCTACAGTTTCGTTATCAACATCATTATTCAGATCTGTCTTTTGATTTCTTCTTCCTCTTGTGGTCTTTGAAACTGTTTTTTCTCCAGGTTTTGTCATGGTGCATTCTTCTAACTTCTTTTGTACAATCGTTTTCTTAAAAACTTTTCCTCTTGATTTCTTTTCTTCAATTTGCTCATCTTCATCAGATTCATCAATGTCTTTTTGAATATTCTCCTTTGCATTCCTTGTTCTTTTTCCTCTTGGAGTTTGTTCGACAGTCCCCTTTTTATTGTTCGTGCTTGCTACACCTTCTTTATCATCCTCTACTACATTTCTTCTAGAGCCCCTACCTCTTGTAGGCTTTTCTTTTATCTGTTGGTTTTCAGCAGCTTCATTTACTTCATCGCCCTGATTAATATTCTTCAAATTTTGTGTCTGTCTTCTTGCCCTTCTTGGTGTCTCTTCTTCCTTCACCAATTTCTGGTCTAAAACATTCCCTCTTGTATGGTTTTCTTTCTTCGGCTTCTCTTTGACAGTTTCATGATCCTCTTGGTTTTCATCAGATTCATTTATTTTATCCTTTTTGTTAATATTCTTCAAATTGTGTGTCTGCCTTCTCCCTCTATTTTGAGTCTCTTCTTCATTTACTAATTCCTTGTGTGATACTTTCCCTCTTGTTTGTTTTTCTTTCTCGATTTTTTCTTTGATAGTTTCTTTGTTCTCTTGGTTTTCAATAGTCCCATTCCTTTCATCCTCTTGGTTGATACTCTTCATATTTTGAGTCTGCCTTCTCCCTCTTCTTAGAGTCTCTTCTTCCTTCACCAATTCTTTGTCTGATACTTTCCCTCTTGTTTGTTTTTCTTTCTTCATTTTCTCTTTGACAGTTTTGTGGTCCTTTCGGTCCTCTTGGTTTTCAGTAGTTTCATTTATTTCATCTGCTTGGTTGATACTCTTCATAGTTTGAGTCTGCCTTCTCCCTCTTCTTGGTTTCTCTTCTTCATTCATTTTTGGCTTCTCTTTGACAGTTTCATGGTCCTCTTCCTTCCTTTTTCCCTTTGCTTTCTTTTCACATACTTGGACTTGATTTACTGTTTTAGTTGATCGTCCTGTTCTTACTGAAGTCTCATCAACTACTTCAACATCTGTCGTAGGATCATTAATTACATCTATAATTAGCTCTGTCTGTTCTGTATTCTCTTCTTTGCATTTTGTCAGTTCTAGGTCTTCCTTGCTTTGATTCACTAGAAGCATATTACTTGTTGCTACAGCACTTTCTGTTTCAGTTGTTGCAGGAATTACCCTGTCTTTCTTTCTATTACTTTGAAATTTATTTCCTTTCTTTATTTCTTTTTCTGTTGGTAGTGGTTCTTTAAAGTTGTCACCCTTACTATTACGGCCATCTTTATCTTCTGGAACAATCTTCTTGTCAGAAATCTCTGAGATTGATCCTTTCTTTTTCTGATCTTTCGACTCCTTCATTTTTACAGTCTGCCGCCGACTTCTACTAGATCGTCTACTGGTTTCTTCAAAACCTACCGGATCCTTACAAATAGCATCAGAAATTTCAACAACTTTTTCTATTTTTTCTTTTTCTGGCACCTAAGAAACAAGAAAAAAAAACCAATAGTGTATTATAGAAATATTGCTATATTTAATCATACTTTGAATAATTAATTAATTAATTAATTAATTAATTAATTAATTAATTAATTAATTAATTAATTAATTATCTTTGAATAAACTGGTATTGTTAGCTACCCGACTACTAAATACAAAGTCTCAAACTTACAGAGAAAGCCACACTTTTCCTTTGCTTGTCCTTGGATTTTTTATCTGGACTTGTCAATGCTGATTTACCAGGTGGTTTGCGCAGGAGGGCTTCAATTTCCATTTCTATCTCTTCTGTTTCTTGGCTATCTGGAACCTGCTGTTGATTTTCAAGAACTTAATACTTAAGTAATTTGTGGAAGCAGTTTATAACAAGATAATATAGTATGCTGTACTGTACTGAAGCGAATAAGCACGCAGGTGCAGCTTACAAAATTTGTTTGCACTTACTACAAACAGGGCACTTATGAAAACAGAGTCTAAAAATTGAGGTGCAGTTAAGAAAATATGTGAGGTCTCATCACAAAATGAGTTGCACCATATGTGAGATCAAATTGAGATAATCTCAAAAATAGGTCTGAACTTAGGTTTTTGATAAATTTAGTTTTAATCAATTATGAGCGTATGGTACTTATATTTCATCACGATATACTTTTTAGGTCAGTTTTCATGCAGGAAAGTGTCCTCCATGCAGATTTTCTGAGAATTATAGTCTTTTAATTGTTTATTTTTCAATTGTTTTATTGGCGATTTTCTCCTGTTTCCATAAATGAAAACTCATATCTTATCCAATGAATGTCATCTAAAATGTAGATTACAGCTTATATTATGCTCTTTTGGATGGTACAAAATAACTCAGCTTTGGATTTTCCTACCATAAGACTCATTTTGTGGTGAGACCTCGCATATATAGACTGACGGACCGGCAGTTAGGATAAACAGACATATCAACTGACAATATTGAGATGTGAATTTATGGAAATTAAGGCAATGATATACTTATGATTGATTTTCTTGAAAATCAGAGGCGGACTGCTATAGCTTTCTTTAAACAGTCTTATTGTGACCTCATGCATGGTCTTTAATTATAGATCATTTAGCGGTCTTAAATATTAAACCTGCTTGGAAGAGGCTATAAATGGTCTTAAATCACTTACAATATGGCATCAGCATTATTTGACCTTGAATGATCTCTTTTAATAAATTGTTATAAATACTGTATAACCGTTAAACATACACGTCATAAAAAATCGAGCATGATATGGAACAAAAATTTACCTAAAATAACCGTTACTATTAATGGTCTAACTGAGGTAACTTTGCTGAGACCATCTACATGTTGATTCTGTAAGTTAAGACTGCCAGTTAAGACTATTTTATAGGAATCCGATCAGGAGGAACTATTCAAACAGAGCACTTTGGACAATTTCCAGTTTAGGTGGGGTTCTTAATCATGCAGGTATATTTTTAAACCTAATACTTGAACTATTGTCTAAATTAAAATTAACATTTATAAAGCACACATGTCTATACTACATATTATTATTGGCACCTAAGTTTATTTATTTTCATAGCATTGCTGAAAATATATTGTCTTCAATTTTTTTAACTGCTGGTTGTACAATATTCTAAATTAACTGGGCAAAATTTAGCAAATCCTGGGTCTAGTCATAGACAATGATCTTCAAAGGTATTTAAATCAGGGTTTATTCACCTTAAAACAAGAAAAATTCAAGGACATTTCAAGAATATTTCATGTCATATTTTCTAAGTTTCAAGGACACTTAATCTATGGTCTTGTCAGGCATGGTTCAAAATAATAAAAATGAAAATTTGGAGTTTAACAAAAATACCTATGTTCCACCTCAACTAAATTTAAATATAATGAAATTTCCAGGACACTCAAGGACAATTAGCATATTCTATGAGTTCCCAATACTGAAAAATGCATGTTTTTCAGGACTTTTCAAGAGTACGTATGAACCCTGTAATGTAGATATGTACATAAGGTTATAAGATTAGCAGTGTGATATTCTTACTATTATAATACAAATAATCAGCTGCAGCCAAACTTGCCTAATTCAAATTAAAAGTGGCATTGAAAGAAAATTTAACTTAGAAGAAATTTGTCTTAGGATGTTTTGATGGGAAAAACAGATCAATCTGGCTTGACAAAATATATTTGACTTAGTTTGACTTAGGCACAAACAACTTAGGCAAGTTCAACTGTACTTACTGTGTCTCCAGAAACATTGGTTTCAAGTGTAGCAGTACTTTCACTATCAGATTTTTCAATCATTTTATCTTCTCCAAATGCTTGTGCTTCTGCAGTCTCATCATCATTACCGAACACTTGTGTTTCTGCAATTTCATCATTTTTACTAAACACCTGTGTTTCCGCTGTTTCATCATCATTACCAAAAACCTGTGTTTCTGCAACTTCATCATCTTTGCTGAACACTTGTTTTTCTGCTGTTTCATCCTCGTTACCAAACACTTGCGTTTCTGCTATTTCATCATCATTACCAAACACTTGCGTTTCTCCTACTTCATCATCATTACCGAACACCTGAGTTTCTGCAACTTCATCATCTTTGCTGAACACTTTTGCTTCCGCTGTTTCATCAGATTTGATCTCATCATTACCAAACACTTGTGTTTCTGCAATTTCATCATCTTTCCTAAATATCTGTGTTGGTGTATCATTGTCTGATATGTTCTCATTATCCCTGTTTGTATCATTATCAGTTTTCATTGTCTTAGTTGATGAGTTTTCCGTGTCAGTTTTCACTCCCTTTGTTGTGTTTTTATCAGAGCCCCTATTTTTATCTACCTAGAAATGGTAAAGCAAAACCTTTAATGCAAATTTTTTTATAAATGAATGTATATTGACAGTATGATAGGAAAATAATTATTCTCTTTGTAATGGACCGTGTTAACATTTACTTTCTATAACTACCGCAGTAATACAGGTATCACATTATAAGGGTTAACTGAGCAACAGCATGCCAGAGGCGGGTCCAGAATCCAGCAAATGGGGGGGGGGGGACTTTTTCAGGTATGTGTGGGTATGGTTCCCGGTTTCAATTTAGACAATAAAAAAAAAACATGCTATTTCCCCATTTTGTGTTTTGGTACCTGGTTTTTGGTACCTGGTTTTTGGTACCTGGTTTTTGTTATGCACGGCCCATGTGCATGTCAAATTATTATTTTTAGGGTCAATTCTGTGAATTATTATTATACACACTTCTATATGCAAATTGATTACTGTACATACATCACTATTTAAAAAAATTTTATTATGATTCATTGATTAATTGATTGATTAAATAATTGATTAATTGATTGATTGATTGATTAATTGATTGATTGATTGAATAAAGTCTCAATAAGTCTAAAAAAAATTCTTTTTGACCTTGCACTCCTAATATAAGTGGGATTTGCAACTATGCTTTGAAGAAAATGGGGGGGGGGGGAACATGCTGGCTGCGCAACCTAACCCCCTCCTAAATCCGCCCCTGTATGTTAACTATTTTTTATACTCCATTAGTTATTCCACAGGCCACAAGTTTAAAATGAAACCAACGATTCAAATCAATACACTTACCTCACGTTCTTCATAGTTTTGATTCTGGGTTGTGTCATATGCTAATGTAGGTACAGCATCATTATCATCCAATTGTCCATAAGCTTGAGTTGCTGATTCAGCGTCATTGGAACTTCCCTCCTCAATCCCATCATAGGCAATGGTGGGAGCGCCGGCTAGATCATCTGGTGTAGGTTCATCATCAGAATCTGATACTTCGCCATACATCTGAGTGGCTGCTTCAGTCACTGTGTAAGCCTGGGTTGGTGCAGACGCTAAGCCTGCCAAATCTACTTCTTCATCAGTCTCATTTCTTTCACCATATCTCTGCGTGGCTTCTTCAGCCATCACTTGAGTAGGTGCAGTAGCAAGGCCATTTTTGTCTACTTCTTCGTCAGTATCATCCCCATCTCCATATTTTAGAGTGGCTGCTTCTGCCATAGTGTAAACCTGTGTTGGTTCAGCAGCCATATCTGTATTTTCTACTTCTTCATCGGTCTCATCTACATCACCGTATCTTTGTGTAGCTGCCATAGTGTAAGCCTGGGTTGGTGCATTAGCTAATTCATTTTTGTCTACTTCATCATCAGTATCATCCTCATCACCACCATACCTCTGTGTAGCCGCTTCTGCCATGGTGTAAGCCTGGGTAGGTGCTGTAGCTAACCCTGCTAAATCTACTTCTTCATCAGTATCATCTCCTTCACCATATATTTGAGTGGCTGCTTCAGCCATTACTTGAGTAGGTGCAGTAGCAAGGCCATCTTTGTCTACTTCTTCATCAGTTTCATCTCCATCACCATACCTTTGTGTAGCTGCTTCCACCATGGTGTAAGCCTGGGTAGGCGCAGTTGCTAAGCCTGCCAAGTCCACTTCTTCGTCAGTTTCATCTCCATCCTCATCACCATACCTCTGTGTAGCAGCTTCAGTCATCACTTGTGTAGGCAGGCTAGCTAGATCAGGTTTCTTCATTTCTTCATCACCATCACCATATCTTTGCGTAGCTGCTTCAGCCATGGTGTAGGCCTGGGTAGGGGCAGGAGATTGGTCTTTAATAGTTTCATCTTCATTGTCTGTATCACTGTATTTAAGTGTTGCAATTTCATCCACAGCACTGGTTTCTAATTCTTGTTTATTCCCATTGCTTTTTACTGACTTCTGTGTTTCTGTTTGGTCAGTATCATCAGCTATGGAAATAAAAATATGTTCAATTTATTTATTTGGTATAAAAACATACAAATACACTGCAATAAAGACTGAAAGAACTGCATTTACAAAAAAAAAAAATATACAGACGGCAATATTAGAAATGTCAATATAAAATTAATAAAATGTATAAACATTTCAAAGATACAAAACAATAAAAAGCATGAGACATTGAAAGAAATACTAAAAAAAACAGTCAATTTTCAGTACCTAGGGGCTAACACTAATTATATTGCACATACTAACCACTATTGCTATGGATTATTTGTGGCAGAGCCAAGCCAAATGAGACATAAGTCGCAAATGCTAGTTTTCCACAATAGGCAAAAATTTAAAAATGGTCCATTTTTTTCAAAATTTATTTTATTTCAAAAATATACAGTTCATACATTCAACTTTCATACAGTACTACCATAAAAATTTTCAGGAATATGATCAAAAAACGTTTTAAAAATTCAACTTAAAATGACCTTGCTTAGTCAATGTATACGGATAAACAATTTTCAAGTGTAGCTTTCTCAAAACTTACATTTTAAATGTTCGAACTTCAATTGTTTATAACTTTGCAAGGAAACATTGTATGAAACTGATTTTTTTTTGCATGTTGAAGATAATAATGTGTAGTTTTATAATCCATAAACACCTCAATTTTCAATTTTCCAACTTATGTCTCATTTGGCTTGGCCCTGCCACATTTATGCATTTTACTTACCTCCTTGTGACCAAGGGGTATTATAATATTAGTGTGTATAAACTGGACTACTACTTCATTGTTAATGATATAGTGTAAACAAAATGCATGTTAATTTTCTACAGATATCTTACTGTATTATTAACAAAGGTAGAAATTGTAAATCATTATATTTAAAAGAGAACCGAGCATATACTTCACCAAGTTATTATAAACAATCAATGTAAGAATTGTATAGCATATTATATACATGACCATGTAGCATATACTTCATAATAGTGTTATTATACTTCATCATAATGTTATTATACTTCATCATAGTGTTATTATACTTCATCATAGTGTTATTATACTTCATCATAATGTTATTTTACTTCATCATAGTGTTATTATACTTCATCATAGTGTTATTATACTTCATCATAGTGTTATTATACTTCATCATAGTGTTATTATACTTCATCATAGTGTTATTATACTTCATCATAGTGTTATTATACTTCATCATAGTGTTATTATACTTCATCATAGTGTTATTATACTTCATCATAGTGTTATTATACTTC
>JAOTQE010037617.1:0-10085 GCA_025631205.1 Nesometra sesokonis
CCAAATAGGGCTGAATATACTTTTTATGATAAACTGAAACATATAATGAATAGTAATTTTTTGGGTGAACCTGCCCTGTAAGAGCCTTCTACCAATGTCCCCTCCCACCAATTCCCCCTCTGACATACTTCAGCTTGTTTTCTTTATGGTGATTGATGTCTCCTATGAAATTTATTTTATTACCATCAAGAAAGAAATCTAATGCCTACACAAATATAATATTAATATTGTAATTGGAGCTTGATTTCCTGATTGGTAAATAGGATGTTTGAATGAGTGGTAAAGAGGTGTGGAACTTGCAAGGTTCACACAAAACCAGGAATAGGATCTAAATACCTTAAACAAAACATATCATTTTATAATAAACCATGCATTTGTTGGATCACCCTGTTAATTTTATTCAGGGCCATATACGACATTTTATGATTACAACCACCATCCACCATTTTTTGTCAATTTTAATGGTCATACAGTATTGTAAGCTAATCTGCCTCTAAAAATAAATTAACATCTATGTATAGTTATTTCTAGTTTAAGACCATAGTGGGCCCTAGTTTTAAATGTTATAATTTACTGCAATAAAACTACTGTAGTGTCATACTGTATTTACACCTAGGTATTTTTTGCGTACCATTCAGAGAATTCTATGTTAGAGCAGTTGGCATCTCACATAACCCATTAGTTCCAGTTGTGTTTTGACAGAAACTGTTTTATTATATATATTTTGGTTTTGTTTATATATAAAGTGCAAGGTCGGGATGTCAGCGACACACCCGCTAGATCTGTTCCTATATACTGTATGTAGGAAATTTTTAGATAACTCTATAATAATAAAAAAATAATAAGCTTTATTTATTGACGGAAACACTTGCGTCACCCAAAGGATGTTTTTCATCAAGGCCGTACAAAGCTATCATGTACATACAAATAAAAATACATAAAAATATGGAGGTCAGACTATATCCCATCAGATTTATGGTATTTCAATATGTTTTAGGGTTAGCAACAAATAATTAAGAAAAAAAAAAATATAAATATATACAGATATTTAACATAATGCTAAACCTATCTTAAAATCTTAAAGATTAGTAGAAGATTTGATACTGTCAGGCAGATCATTCCATATTTTGCAGCCATGGAATGACAGGCTATTTTTCTTGTAATTGGTGTTAGCTTTGGGAATATTAAAATTATTTCTATTTGCTAATCTGGTATTAAAGTTATTTTCGATGATGTGGAAGGGTTCAGAGAGATATGAAGGAACATTTGACTGAAATATTTTATACATAGTTATTGCTTCTGCATTGTACACTTGTTTATACACCATATACCCAAGATCTTATTTAACAGTTCCTTTAGGCCTTTATTCTACAGTATTTAGAATCATTGCTATAACTGTTATACATAGGAGAGCTTCATTGTGTAAAAACCAAGATTCATTAATTCCTGATGATACAAAATTAATGTAGAAAAAGTTCCAAACATGATAGATTGATGATTGAGGAGAGGCATTTACAGTTGGTAGCTGGTATTAATCACTCTGCTGTGCATTGAACCGTAGAAAATCGCTGGTCCCCGGTTCAATCAAACACCATGCCATTCTTCTTGTGTTTCAGCTGGAGGATCGAAATACAAGTTAATAGCGCACCATCTTTCAGATTAAGCCATTGGTCCCGTGTACAACATGGCTCATGTGCATGTTAAAGAACGCAGTTTACTCAATATAAAAGAGTAGGGGATTGTCTCCCGGTGTATTGCCCAATCACCACCAAAAGGGACCCACAAATAAGTCCTCAGATTGTGTGGGTTATCATTGGTGTCTCACAAACAGAATAATTCAAATAAAAAACAAAATAAAAAATGGGGTGTATTTCAATCTTGGAGAATGCATTTACAATTTCTTAACATTGATGATGACATAATTAATGTTGAAAAAATAAATCCCAACCATGACATGTATTTCAATTTCATTGTTTATGATGTTCTGGATGTGTGAATAATATGTAGATCCAAAACAATTTTTATCATCAGTATACTGTGACTGTCATTTTAAATTGCATTTTGATCATCTGAAAATTGTCAATGTAGTATGAAAGGTGAAAGTTTAAACCTTATTGAAAATTTTGACCATGTTCATGTTTCTGTCTATTGTGGAAAACTAGCTGTCCGACATACGCCTCCTTTGGCTTGGCTCTGCCACATTTATCCCAAAAAAAGCAAAAGTCGCTGAAAATACAATACAGTAAAGATTGGTTTACTAAACGAAAATTTCCCAACCGGCTAACCCACATTTCAGATTTTTTTAATGCTCAAAATAGCGTAACTTATTTGTATTGCACTGTGCCTGTGATTAGTCGTTTAAATGGTAGGATTGGGATATTAATTATTATTATTATTACCACACCTATCTACTCACACTGGTTAATTAGTCGGCTTCGTTGACCTCATTGTGATCTCTTGCATATCATTGCACAGCGTTCAAAATCTGCCCTACATTAAGAACTCAGACTAAATGGTATTATACATGTATTTGCCATTACTACAGTTGAACCTCCCGTAAGCGGACACCTTCCGTAAGCGGACACCTCCCATAACGGACACTATTTCAAAGACCCATTTGTTCTTCCTATCTAATCAATGCATTTGGTACCTCTCGTAAGCGGACACCTCCCGTAAGCGGACGCGGACACTTTTTGTCTTAAAATTTAGATTTTTTGTATGTTAATTTACCTCCCAAAGGCGGACATCCTGGAAATTTTAGTGATTTTTCTGTTCAACAAATACAAATTTCTGTACAAAATCGTCCTTATACTGTATTGGCTGAAAATTATATTACTGAACCAATCTTAAAAATAAAAAAACCATATAATAAAGTATAAAATGCGATGTCTAGAAATTTAAAAGGTAATTTCTGTTGAGAATTCCGTGAAATATGAGACATAAAGACGTATACATAATTTTACATCTTTGGCCCTCTATCGGCCGAATTCTCGTAAGCGGACACCTCCCGTAAGTGGACACTTCCCGGACCCGAGGGTGTCCGCTTACGGGAGGTTCAACTGTATTTGATATAGAGAAATAAGGATTTGTTATTATTTATTCTGCAATAAAATTTGGTTGTACAGTACAGTTGACTGCCAAAACTGGTCATCTTTCGGATAGTCCCATTTGTTCTTTTTTCCAGGCAGTTCAGTTGAGAGAGAGAGAGAGAGTTATGTTTATGCATGTTTACATTGATTTTGTGATTTCAACAAATGACTGGTTTGGCATGAAATGAATGTTCTGTGATGTGAAAAATGCCTTGTAGGGGCCCTATATAAAATAGGAAAAACAACTTGTTGCAAATATCAGTTGGTAATGTTGTTCCGTGATTTCAATGTTAATTAGGCCCAATAGAAAATTATTAGTTATCACCCCTGCGCGCATCACTTTTGGGGAAATCTCAATTTGTTTTTTGGACTCATTTCACTATTCAAACTATCGTTTTTGTCTGTTGGATTGACTTAAAATGCTTTGGAAGAACATGTATAAGGGCCACTAATTAATCTTGATGAATAAAAAAAAATGCATTGGATTTTCTAAACATAAATTTATATGAACAATTTTCGAGCTCACAACGATTTACACAACTAGGAATAGGCCTACAATGATCAATATTCGCTGCAGTCTGGTCTAAAATAATGGTGGACGATCTAGTCGCCCAAGGTGAGATCACTACGACATTGGAGAGTTGGTTAAAAAAAAAAAAAAACTTGCGCCCTCATCAGTTTTTATGATTTGGTAGGGTGATAAACTAATAATTTTTTTATGGGGCCTTAACAGTGATATACAGATCTCCAAGATTTCCGGAATGATCCTATTTCTTGTAATTTAAACTCCAGGATTTTCACCAGTTTTATGAAAGCTTTGCAAATAGCAATAAAGTAGATCATAGTTCCATAAACAGATTAAGCTACAGTATTTGTTCATTTCTATTAACAAACAAGAACTAAAGTTTATTGAGCATAGTCGTAGTGACAAAACAATCCAATAAACTCATTGTTTTCTATATAAACAAGAAAGTATAATACTGCATACACAAGTATTGAAAATACACGCCATCATGTTAGATTCAATATTTTGGCACTTTACGTGTGGTAAAGGTAAAACATGAATTTGCAAGGAAGTGTATTATGATATAGTTTACCCATTTTAATTAATAGTACCGATAATACCATTATTGAAAAAGTAACACTCATTAAAAGGTTTTGCTATATATATGAAAAACAATGTTAATGGATGAGGAATTTTGTTTAATTGTTAATTGCATGTAATATGTGAGAATTATAATTTATATACTTTTATTTATATTTACATATAATTCATGTAGTAGAATTTTTATTTTTTAAGGAGACATTTGTTTTTAATAATGGGAAAAAAAGCTTACTTTACTGTGCAGACTGTAATTTATAGGGTAACTTTTTGGCTTTAGTGAAAGTCTCCCTGATCCATGATGTTATTTATTTACAGTATATTATTTTTGTCCTTTGCTTAGGATCTAATAAATACAATTTGATTAGATTTGTCATCACCACTCCTGATGATGAATTAATTAATGTTGAAATATTGAATCTAGAATGATAGCGTGTATTCTAATAATTCACATGCATTATACTTTTTTTGATTAGTGGACCTATGTAAACATGTTTTAATTAAATGAAAGATACTGTACTTAACTCCACATGGGTAGTATACTACAAACAACTCTCACAAAACCGAACCTCCGGAAAACAGATTTCATGCTAAACTGGACCTTCTTAAAGTCCAAAAATCATGAAAACAATGTTTGCTTACAGTACTTGACTCTTTAATCCAAAAAAATGAGCAGTCTGTAGGCTGGTCTATTTTAGGGGTTGTGGACTGCACTATTGTGTTAATAAGGCTGCAACAAAACCTCTGGAAGTTTTGTACACAAAAGTACAGTGTGGTTTGGATGGTTTGGAATATTTTGGTGTGATCACCATCATCATGGTTGCCGGTTTATGTCAACCAGGGCATCCTCTTCTTCTATGACAGCTTTCATGTGTGAAGTGAGTCCACAAACCTGTCCATATCAGCTACACACTGAAGTCGGGGATACCGAAGTCGGGTCTATTGTGCACATTTTTTGTAGCTGTATAAATATTTTAGTGTGATCACCATCATCATGGTTGCTGGTCTATATCAACCAGAGCATCGTCATCTTCTATGACAAGCTTTCATGTGTCACATACAGTACCAGACCACTCGCTCAAAATTCCGCTTCAGTTACCGCTATACAAACAAAACGTGTGATATACTGTTGTTGTTGGAACATGGTTGGAAAAACCCTGTCAGCGAAGATGGCACACGGAGAAGTCCTATCGCCAGTATCGTGATTTGTGTTGTCTGGCGATGGATCATGATGGCTTAGGTGATCGATAGCCTAGCCTGGCTGCAACCTGGACGAAAGGTTGACCGGATCTAACACATTTTTTGGAGATTTTCGTTCTTGCCAATTTGACGAAGGAGAGCATTTTTATTTTCGCCAAATGAGAATTCCAGTACCAATTGGCGACTCGGCGAATGGCTAGCATTAGCGTAGAATGCACATTTCTTTATACTGGTTTTTTTATACAATTTAAGGATTGAAAAGCCAAAACTCAACAAGATACGAGCACGTCTTCCAAGTTATTCTTAAATGTAATAATGTAGTTACAATGATATTTTATCCAGTCTCACATTGTGAAACACTGTCTGTCATAAAACATGTTCTAAAAAAAATACTTTTTTGAAGGAAATTAACATTTTCCAACAAATTTCAAAGCAAGTAAATTAATGCATAAGCCAATGTATAGCACCCATTTTATAAAATTATGCAATGCACATTTCTTTATACTGGTTTTTTTATACAATTTAGAAGGATTGCAAAGCCAAAACTCAACAAGATAGGAGCACATCTTTCCAGTTATTCTTAAATGTAATAATGTAGTTATAATGATATTTTTTCCAGGCTCAATTTGTTCTTAATGTTTCAGCAATATCAGCCTTATTGTCTCTAATAAATAAAATGTGTTCTTAATAAAAGGAGGTTGCTCCATTAAAAAAATATCTTATGATTATGATTTTTGAGTACAGTATGTCTGTTTACTCATTTGGATTTCATGTACAATAGTTTCTTCAACCTTCTATTTATAGCATATTTATTAAGCTGAACTACTGTAATATTTAAACTAGAAAAATTGCCATACAGTGTTCTACATTTTTTGTTCAAAAGGTGAATTAATTAAAATAATAGCATTATTTAAAATTAGCTTTATTTTTTGGTGAAGCATTTTCATACTAATTTGTAGTTTGAAGTAGTTGATTGATGTTTTACCCAATTCACTCAAAAAAAAATAGGATTTGAAATAAAATATAATTTTGTATTTGGCTTGTTGGGAAACCCTATGATATAAAAAACATTTGGAATAGAAATACATTTTATTTCAACCCAGTTTATTAATATTTTGGTGAAAAATGTAAATTTTTCTTTATTGTTTAAATTATGGCATTTTTTTCTGACAAAAGAGAAATCTTTCATTTTATCTACCTCCTTGTAGACTGACTATATAAAAAATTCTTCTGGTGGTGATTGAGCAGTGTACTGCGTTCTTTAAATTGCGTGTGAACCATGTCATACACGGATCTAATGACCTAACTTGTCATCCGAAAGACAGTGAGCTATTAACTTGTATTTTGGGCCTCTAGTTGACACAAATATGGTTGAATACCAGGGATGTCACCAGCTTTTTTGAGTGCTGGACGGCAAACAGCGCCCCCTAATTTGTGAAACGTGACCTACCCATACACACACAATGACTCATCCTGTTCAAATGTGCAATGAACAATAAAGAAGGGCAGTTATTTCATTACATTAAAAAAAGTGACCATAGAACAAAAGCTGTAATCTTTTGTTTTAATAAGGCTAGGATTTCTATTGTTTTTCAACGTATCAGTCACATATTTTATTGAAATTGACAATTGTTAAGGGTAGAAATAATAGTGGTGGTCGCTAGCCTTGAAATGCTTAGGAATAATAGTGGTGGTCGCTAGCCTAGAAATGCTTAGGAATAATAGTGGTGGTCGCTAGCCTAGAAATGCCTGACGGAAAAGTCGAGTGCCGAACGGGGCCGTCCAGCGTGGTGACATCCCTGGAATACAATTTTGCTCCTAGGCTAGGCCAAATCCCACTCTGAATATTTTTGAGAGGCACTTAAAATTTTCAGGAGAAAAATGTATTTTTTTTTCAGGAGGGTAGGAGATGACTCAAAAAATCAGGAGACTCCCCCCCCCCCCATTTTCAGAAGACTTGGGAACTCTGTATAACTTGTAATCCAAATCTAAATTTTGATTTGATCTACAGTAGCAGATCAGCTATTTTATTAGCAGATCTATTTATTTAAAGGGACATATCTTCCAAAATCTAAAAAAATTAAATTATTTGGATTTGGTTAGTTACTTGCATACTCCTAGATTGATTCTGAAGTAGAAAAATGATAAAAGTTATTAAACTCTTTTAGGCAAGGCCTACCGTAGATGATTACTTTGATATTTCCCTGTTGCTAAGCTAGAAGGTTGATCATAGCCACACGCATGCAAACACAGGCTATTCCCTTCACCGTGAGCAAGGTTTTTGCATGCAACACGTACGCGTACATAGCTCGCTGGTAGTTAATAAATTTACCGTAGACTGTTCACAAAAAAAAGCAAATACAGATTCCTCCGCTTTATTTTTTTGTTTGATTTGTACAGTAGTTTGATTTATATAGCACCTTATACAATAGAGTCTCAAGGCGCTGTGGACCAGGTGTTACACATCCATATGACTTCCTACGCCCCAAGGGTCACTTCATGTCCTGCAGCCCGATACAGGCACTCATTCATCTGTCCACTGCAGGGGATGTATGGACCAGTACACCGGTGTAACCTCCTACTCGTCTCGAAAGATGTACTGGGTTCTTTATAGTGCACACTAGCCGTATGTATACACTGGGCCTACGATTTATAGTCCTTATCCGAGAAGACTTGTTACACCACCAGAACCATGATGCGAGCGAGCCTCGAACCCATGCTGTTGTTGTTACTATGGTTCATGGTTCCCTGCCTTAACCGTTCGGCCATTCAACTTGCATATAATCAACTCACAATAAAATCTGTTATTATTTTGTATTTTTTTTAGTGGTTGGAATTATTAAAATTATATAAATAAATTTAAATAAATATATACTCAAATTTAGTTTTCATTTTTTTTTACTTTGGAAGGAATGGGCCTTTCATTTTTGTCTCACTTCCCAATTTTTCAGTACTCATAAAACAAGGTATAAAAAGTCTTTAAATGAAAAAAATAATTGAATGGAAGAAAAAATCAACTGACTTCAGCACAATTATGAATTTATGTTGAAAATTATACTAAATGACTTGGCTATCCAGGAAGCTACTTTTGATGCTACACCAATATATTTATAATTTTACATTCAACGATGTGATTTTTAAAAATGTCTGTTGAATCTGTTTAAGGAGGTTTACAGAAAAATGCTTGAAAGCGTGTCCTGCCCATTTGACTAATGACAGCTCATATGCATTTACAAAGAAACCAAATATGAAATACATTAATATTGGTTGCAAGGCCTAAGGGATGCAAGGCCGGCCGTTAATCTCGCCAGATTTCCATTTTACCTACTTCTCCGTTGCAAACAATTTTTAGTTTGTTGATCTATAAAAATAGAGGTGAATCGTAAACCAGATTCTCTTCCAATTTACAGTGTCAAAAAGTAGTGATGTTATGGATTTGCAGGACTTATATTAAATACTACTAATCATTTTTAACTAGAACACGTAATGTTATAATTGTCTGGGAATATATTTTACAAACATCATAAATTATAATTTGACGTTTCTGTGTTATGTTCTAAGAAGAGTATTTCTAATAATATTTCTTTGGTTATATTTTTATTTACTTTTCAAATTTTTTTATTTTAAATGTTCCTGATAATGAGGCAATGATTGTGGAAATATTAAATTACATGAATAATAATTTATGCTTTAATTAAATAATTAGTGGATGTTTGGTTATGACAAACATTTTAACTTCCACATATGAACTCTAGAAATATCTTCTGATCGAGGGTTTTGTTGTTAGCCCAGTTGGTAAAACACCTCCGTGGAACCAGTCTAGTTATTCCACTGGATAATGTTTGACTTAAATCTGCGATTAACTTCAAGTGTGTTTGTTCAAATCTTTTCAGTATAGCAAGAAAAAAATAACACCCTCATCATGTCAGTTCTAATTAGTCAAAAGGTCTATTAATGGCCATATTTTCCTATTGTACAGTAGGACATTGTTGACCATATCCTCAGTAGGCTCCCTTGGGAGGTCAATTGAAAAGTTGAGAGGGTCCTGGTTATAATGGGATGTTATAGGTAGGTACTGTAGCAAGGCTGGTGTATGGTAGTTATAGGGTTAACCCTGTTAACTATCTATATCTAACTATGTTAACAGAATTAGTTTTTTCAAAGAGCAACCACAAAGAATTATCTGTAATTGTTTATCACACAAGTTGCTCTAGCACTCCTCTAGCCGGTGCTAGTGTAGTATAGTCAAAAATAATCACTGTAGATTTGCAATAAAGCTGGTGTAACTACCAATGCAACAACAGATTAACTTTAGGGTATCAGGAAATAAATTTACTGCCTGTTATAAATAAATTTTCATCTCTTTGATAAATATTGCCCTGTCATAATATTGTCTCTTTAAAATTCATAGCTTCGCTTTCAGTCCTATGTACTGTCTATTGATGGATACAATGCAAGCAATAAGATATACTTGTATCTCTATACTCTATCAATTTGATAATGTTCTGATACAAACTAGAATTGAACTCGTCACTTTGACGAGTTAGCTGATCCGCAGTTACTTTTAGTTAAATCCACGTGTACACTATGATCACGTAGTCAAAATGCAAAATGAACGGAAAAGAATTGTACTTTCCAGAAAGAGAATTGTTTCTGCCATCACATACTGAATTTTAAATGAAATTCGAGGAGTA
>JAOTQE010037650.1:0-10084 GCA_025631205.1 Nesometra sesokonis
ATCTTGTCGAAACACCACACAATACATACAGGCGAAATCGTGTACACCTTAAAAAAACGCACGAACAATCACCAGCACACAAGGATGACGCTAAAGCGAAAATTACGCGAAGCGAACAATCAAGCGAATCAAACCATGGGCGGAAACCAAGTCAAGAACAGAGTCCGCGAACGAAGAACACAAACCATGAAACGAAGCGAACAACAAGATCAGGACGCGAAATTCGTAAACCAAAGTATCTAAAAGATTATGTCGAATAATAATGAACACTTGGACAATAATACTGGTATCTAGACCATTTAGTTTAAAATAATTAAATCACACAACAATCTGTTTTATAAAAAAAATGCTTTATCCTATATAGAAATAACTTAGTAAGTAAGCATAGATAGAGATGTAGAATAGTATTTTAGATATAGGTGTTTAATGCAAGTATTCTGATCAAAACAATAAGTCATATGTTAACAATGTAAATACAAGTATCAAATACGATTTTATCTAAAAAGGAAAGGGGATGTAGTAGTAACATAACACACCTGTTACTAACATAGAGCATCTTATCTTACACACCTTATCAGGTCAAGCTAGAGTTCATTCTCATTGTTCTCTCTCAGTCTAGAAAGTGAATTAAACAACTTACAAGCTAAATTGTGTCTCTCTTTATTTTAATATTATACTGTGTAATCCATACATTATATACAAGAGATTATACAACACATTTAACCACAGTTTATCAATGAATATACAGTATAAGCATATAACACAACAACATATACATGTAATATTTATCCTCCGACAAATTTGACAATTTTTTGGCAAGTTTTTATCGTATTTAAAATTTGGCTAAAGACTTTGGTCATCTTTCACCAGTCAGGCGAAGAAAAATTTGACCTTAGCATTAGCGCTGTTATCCAATCCTTGAATCAAAAGAGTTCCAACATACGATGTGAACCTAGGGCTAGTTAACATCACTGTCAACACTGTAATGATGGTACCCCAGTTAACTCATCCTGTATCTTGTCAGTGTGGCATCGTTTCATTATAGCCTAGCAACACATTGCTAGTATGTATTGACAAATGAATGAACCCTTGGGTTTAACCAGTAGGGTTCTTTCATAGCTCCTGACCCAAATATAGAAAGGTATGAATTTGTGCTTTATATTTTGCCTAGGTGATGATGTACCATACTCACATGGATAAGCCTTGGATAAATGCCCCTCTCAAACAAGTTCCTCTCTCTCTAGTAATTTTCCCTCTCCAATAAGCATCCATCTACTGTATCTGCTATTTTTCTAAGCATCCCTTTGAAATTCATATAAAAAATCATGTAATATTTATTAACATCACATCTTTTTTCTGGTCAGTCTCCCTCTCAGTTTTTTAACATCTCTAATTTTCCATTATTTCTCATCTATCCCCCTCCTACAATTTACACTTGTTTTTATTTTGTGCACTGTTTTAACAAACACCTTGTTTAAATGAGTGATAACAATGTTGTAGGTGCTGATATCCAAACAGTGAACCAATAAGAATATTTGCACCAGGATTCTACTTTTCCTCTTTTTTTTAAATAACTTAAATTATATTTTTTTAAATTTCAATTTTCAATTATTTTTTTACCTTTTTATTTCGCTACTACCAGTTTTACCCTGATAAGACCCGGTTTATTATTCAGTGTCTTGATGGCATTATAAATATTTTGTATCATTATGCATATATATGTAACATTATAAAAAAATTATATTTTTGTTAGTAATTTTAAAGGTTCTTCTGTTATTTGTAGGTTTCACTAAATTACTAACCATAATCATAAACAAGTATCATTATCCGTGTAAATAATTGTACTATAATCATTATCATACTATTGTAAAATCAATCTATATGTAAGAATTGTTGTCTCAAGATTCACTAGAAGATTATGATAGTAATGCTTTAAAAATGTTTTTCTCATGTGTTCATTATGACTCAATAATAAGTTTGTTGATGGTATTTCCAATGGCTAAGATAAACCAATATGAGTCACTTTAGCTGGAAATACTAAGCAGACTAATGCTAGTGACTCAAGAATGAAATGTCATGTACCCAAGATGAACTTGCATAATATCAAGTGAATACTTAATGGTCAATACATGGATAATGTTCCTGATGAGGAATAGAGCATTCTGAAAGACCAAGTGCCAGATACTGATATCCATGGAGATATATACTGTACTGTATCCATGGAATAACAATGCAATTATAATTTTACACCTGGCCAGATAAATAAACAAATCAATTTTATTTAGCTGTTATCAAAGTTTAAAGGCCATTAATTCCAATATCTGTCAAATTCATCCACAAAATACCGTTTGCTTGAAAATGGATAAGTTACCTGCATACATGATCTTGAATAGAAAATGACTAAAAAGTTTGAACTTTGTTAACCTAACCTAGAACATTTTTTTAAATAAATTCTTGTTGCTAGGCTAGTAGCCTGTACATTTAGGTATCTCCAACCTGCTCTCTCCATAAACCTTGTTTTTGCATGTACAGTAGATGCTGCATATAGTTAGTGCTCTGTTGGTTCCTACATTGCGGCATTTGTATTTTCCACAAAAGTAAATAAAAAATGATCATCAGCTTTATTTTTTAGATAATGTAAACCATTTTTGTGATCTTATTTTAGGCGAAATATATGAAGCCCAGGACTATCTATTGGAAGAAACGGTAGCCATCAAATTGGAATCTGCATCACAACCAAAGCAGGTCCTGAAAATGGAGGTTGCCGTGCTTAAAAAACTACAAGGTAATAATAAGTATTAAAATACTGGAACAAGTTTACAGTAGTTCTAGAGAATGTAGCAACACCTAAGGGCTTTAGCCATTTAAAACAAATTTAACAAACACCAGTGCTGATTAAAATAAATTTAATTGACACCATGAATTATACAGTATTGACCATCAAACAAAGTTAGATCTAAAAAGTGAGCCATTTCTGGCTAAGTAATTGTTCAGAAACCTAAAAAATGAGGCACAACGCAAATCACATACAGTATTAATTACTTCATTTTATGCAGATGTGCATTATTATGTTTGAAGATCCCGGACGCTAAACTTTTAAAACACTGCCTTTCATTTGATTGGTGAAATTATAATTTGATATTGTTGAAATTTGCTTAAATTCATAGTTTGTATTTCGCGAGAATCTGAAATTGAAAATTTAGGATTCTTAAATCAACAAAACTGACATAATTCAGTGTCATTAACCTTTGCTATTTGTAGAATCTCATCAGCAAAGTAAACATCTTCTCTACTAGTATAAATTCTAGTACCATGTGATCTCAGCTAAGCCCACAGATAACAGCACACAATTTCTGGCCATTCAATGTGAGCTTTATATCATAATTGGTATTAAATTTTACATTTTTCAATTTTATTCCAAAACATGGTTATATGTTTGCATAGCATGTTACTAAGTTGTATTTGAAATATAAAGTTCTTTGTTAAACACAACATGTACAGTGACTACAATATACAAAGCTATGACTGTAGAAAGTCATAGTATCATCTTCAAAACTATTAATGAAAAAATATAGAAAAATTATCATGTAACTTATTGTTAAAGGGCATTCCTTCCAAAATTAACCAAAATGAAATTTCTTTAAAAATTTACCTCTTTATTATTTATAAAATAATAAACATGTTTAGTTAGCCTTTCGGGCTTATTCATTTGCTTTATTTTCCAAAAAATCAAATTCTATACATTGAATATTTTTTAGGTTTTGATTAAAGTAATTTAATGACATAAACATAGCATATTAGTACTATATTTGTGAAAACAAAATAGTAACATCTAGAATATTTTATTTTTTTGTTAACAACACAAACATTTTGGAAGGAATGGGCCTTTAAGCAGGTTTGTTAGGTTATTTAAGATTTCCTAAATAATAGTTGGTTATTTTACACTATATAGTACTGATTGTAAGATATCTCTTAGGCATACTACTGTACATTACCATAGGATTAAATATTTGCAATTACTGACATCATCACTATTATCAACACTTTGGAGATGTCCCAGTTCGATGAACATTTCACTTAAGCAAACACATCCAGCATGCATCCTACATACTGTAGTAATGCTATTAATAGCCCATAGGCAAAATAACCTTAACAGCGTTCTTCACCTTTCTTGAAGGATTCAATTCTGATGTTAATAGATAAAACTGGTTTCTTGACTTTACCTTTTGCCCCATCTAAAGAAAGCATGTTAACACTGGTATTAGTGTTACTGTCAGATGAAAGTTTACATTATTTGAAACCACTCATCTATCATGTAGAATTAAAATCTGGTGGGCATAGGCATAATCCATTAAATGTGATCTAGAAATCGTATTGATATTAGGTGTAACTTAACACCTTAGCCATGTTTGTGAGCAGGTTGTAATGTGTTAAATGGTATGTACTTTATATTGATAATCTTTAGTTATTATTGATCAATGAAAAAAATAATAACCAGCATACTGCATTTGTAATTATAACAATTATATTGTTAGTAGTAATATTAGGTGAAAAAGAACAAAGCTAACCCATTTATTTATCTTTTTTCATACTTTTTTAATTTAAGTCTTATGCAAAGGTCCAGGTAGAGGAGATTTAGACACACTTGCCTGTTAAAATAAGTAATAACCACTTTCTTCATGCCTGAGAGAAAATTGCAAGAGTGAGGGATACCGAATATCTGATTACTTTATGGAGGAGACTTTAAACCCTTGAATGTTTGATTGAAAGTCTGATGTTCTAAGGAATGACCTAACCGTACCAATTGCCAAATACAATAACCAAGGTTTGAATAAATTACCAACAAGAAAAACAAATTAAACGCAAGTAGATTATGAATCTTTCAAGACAAATAAAATATACTACTAGACATTATTGGAGCTATTGGATTTTAAAGATTTTTTTTCTTATGGTAATTGGTAATTTTGAATTGTGTCTTATAATACAATAATTGATGTTTGTTTTGCTTCATCAGGTAAAGACCATGTGTGCAAGTTCATCGGTTGTGGACGCAATGACCAGTTCAACTACGTTGTCATGTCCCTGCAGGGATTGAACCTCGCTGAGCTACGCCGTAGTCAATCACGCGGTACATTCACCATTAGCACCACTCTACGTCTCGGCAAACAGATCCTAGAGGCCATTGAAAGTATTCATGATGTAGGCTTCCTACATAGAGACATCAAGCCAGTGAGTGAAAGCTAGAAGTACAAACTAATTATGTTAATAATTCAACCAATGTTCTGCCAATATCACTCTCATTACAATTGACACTCCAAAACCCGACCTTGTGAAAAACCAAATTTCACATTAAACTGTACGTTTTCCCAAAATCAGGAAATCAATGTAAAGAGGTAAACTTCACACTCTCCAAATTGTAATGTTCAGAAAATCATACAAAATGGATGGTCCAAGGGGTAGTCAGTTTTGGGAGAGTTGAGCAGGTACAAATTAAGGAAACTATGTAAAGGCAAACATGTCTTTATCCCTGCAAAGTTGAGATTGAGTAGAAAACATTGGTGACTATTCTGTAACTATCCAGGCATGGTGTACATTTAATAGTCTTAACCCTTTGAAGTCCCAGGCATTCTGTCGCAGGTCACCGGAGATTTTTAATGGGTTTTAATAAATTTAGGAAAATAAAAATTACATTTTTATGACTGTAACTTTCATCAAATATTATATTTATTGTTATAGTATAGGTATTGGGCTTCCCAAAAATAATTAAATTTTTTTACCTGTTGACCTAGGTCAAAGGTCACATGTTCAAAAAATGCAATTTTGAGGTCTAAAAATTTAGTAAAAAGCGTATTTTTTATCTGTAAATTAGTAAAAAAAATGTTACTCCAATCTAAGTATGAAGTCATCGGTGAAACTGCAGTGCCTTCACCATTAGACTCAAATTCAGTATTCTTTAGTTCATTATATTCTCACCAAGATCAACATCCTCCCCCCCCCCCCCTTCCTAAAATACACCCAGATTGCTTAATTATTTCCATTTTGACCTCTTGGGTGTGCCATATTCGCCAAATATCGAGAAATTCCCTCAAATTACCTATCTATAGAGGGCAGCATTACTAAAAGTGCTTAGCGCGTGTATAGTGGCTCTGAATTTGGTTAAAAGCCAAGGCCGTACTGTTTACGGCCCATGCATCCTGGGGCAGTAAATTAGGCCGTATGGGATACGGCCCACGACTTCAAAGGGTTAACTATATCAGTGACACCAAGGATAACACTAAACAAGTGCCTACCTTGCCCTGTTCACATTTGAATCTCTTGTCTGTGAACTTAAATCCATCTTATGTAAAGTAAACAAACCTTGGTATCTTTTTAAAATTACTGGCACTTGTAAAATAATTTTTGAAAATAACTTGCCTATTTTGAAGAAATTATGTCATATGGTTGTGACAAAAATGACTTGTTTGTTAAGGTTTTGGGTATTTAAACAATATTTACCTCTAATTTTACAAAATTATTTGCTAAACATGAACAGAAAACATCAATACACAAGCAGCATCCAATATAATTGTTTTCATTATTTTCCTGTGTAAAATGTTTTTTAGACAAATCTTAAATACCAATTTCTATTAATTAATAATCTTAAGTTTCATAAGCTCGTTTTCAAATTAATGTTGATAGTTTTTTGATAATTTTCAAGTGACAGTACATCTTTAACCTCACATCATCACTAGAGTAAAATACAGTAAATTCTGTTTCTGAGATACTAATTATTATTTTTAATTGAACAGGTGATTAATTAACGCCAAGTAACATTTTCATTAGTAATTTGTATAATGTTTCTGTCTTAATTCTAAACTGTATTGATCAACATTTCCTTCTAATTAACCAAAGAAAAACAAGGTTATTGATTTTTTTTGAAATGATTGGTTGAGATTCGTTGCATTGGTCAATTTAATTAGTTACATTCAGTGAACCATTACAACAATCTATTGTCTTGAGGTTTTTGAGGGTTAAAGTAACAAATCCATTCCTTAATTTTGTGTATAACATAACTACATTTTAAATAACTTAATAACTTAATATATTAAATATATTAATTTTACCCATTAGGGATTTGTTTTGTTTTAATTGTAGAAAACAATTGTTGGGTTAAACTATTTCAAGTATTGAAGGGATTTTCTTAAAGAGCATACAATTATTTATTTTTTAATTAAAAAAAAAAGATTGCACTGTGATTATTTCCTGTTAGTCTGTCACTAAAAACATTTTTTAGGAAGTACCTGTATTTTTTGTAAAAATCCCTATAGTCTGAATAAAAACTCAATGTTTCGACTTACAGTCCTCATCATAAATGAGATATTTAAGAATAATATAATTATAAATGAATATTTAATAATATTTATCTCATACCTGATGATGACTTAATAAAATTTGAAACATTGAGGATTCATGGCCTGACTTTCCTTGTTTAGAGTTAACTTTTATTCTATTTTATTAAGCATAATCAGCGCATTGGTTTCTATAGTTTAATGTCATAACTGTATGTATTTCCTACAATTTGTGGGATGATTTTACATATGTACCAATTAAGATGAGCTTAGGATGATTCTGATTTTCAAATTTTTTGCCGTAGGTTGGGCTTGTGCAACACAGGTTTTTTTTTAATGTGTTATAATAATTATTTGTTTAATAAGGAAAAGTTATATGTTCAATTTCTATAATTCATCTAATAAAATACAGTTGTAAATTTCTGTTTAACTTTTAAATTAATTTCAGTGATTGTTTTCAAACCTCATAACTTGTCTTTTTTTGTTAAAGTTGTATTTTTATTTCCTCAGTCTAATTTTGCTATAGGGAAGCGTCAAGGTACAAATCGCAAGGTATACATGCTTGACTTTGGCCTTGCTCGTCAGTATACAAATTCTCAAGGTCAAGTCCGATCGGTATGTTCTGCGTTCTTTTTTTAATAAAATGATAATTGAACAAATTTAATGCAATGACGTGCATCATTTAATGACGTGCAGGCAAAGACTTCTCTTAAAGTTGTCGTGACTGCTTCCAGCTTCGCACTACTTTCATTTGTCTATGCCAGCCTGAATTGCAGCCCTTATTATTAACACAGGCATTTGGTATTACCAATGTAATTGCTGGCATCTTGGCTGTGGATATTTGTGATAAATTGTAAAATAAAATAATAATAACCACAACCTAAAGTCAAACTGCCCATGGAGCTATCTGCCTAAGATATTTATGTGTATTAATTTTATAAAGTGTGTACAGTATCTTGATGTCAGTGTTCATTTAGACCAGTGAGTAATTCTACTTAATTTCTTTTAACATTTGTAGCCAAGACCTGTTGCTGGATTTCGAGGGACTGTACGCTATGCATCTGTGAATGCTCACAAGAACAAGGTATTGTCAACAAATGCTTTGTGTAGTACAGCTATTAAATTATACCTATAAAAGGGATTCTACAGTCACAAAACTGGCCACTATTTTGTTCAGTTTTTCAGACTGTTTTGTTTAGGGAAAGTCAAGTCTACTAATATTTGCATTGGTTTGCATCATTCAAAATGTTCAGCTTAGCATGGAATTCACTTTTTTAGAGGGCCAGTTTTTGGAGATTTGACTGTATTATTATTAGAAAATATAGTTGAAAGATTCTTATGAAATTTCAGTGTGTGGCAGAGCCAAGCCAAATGGGACATAAATTGGAAAATTTAAAATTGAGTTGTTTATGGAATATAAAACTACACATTATTATTATTATTGTTTCATACGATGTTTCCTTGCGAATTTATGAACAATTGAATTTTCGAACATTTAAAATGTAAGTTTTGAGAAAACTGCATTTGAAAATTGTTTATCAGTATACATTGACTAAACAAGGTCATTTAATTTGCAATTTTTAGACATTTTTTTATCATATATCTGAAAAATGTTAATGTAGTTTGAAAGTTGAATGTATAAACTGTATATTTTTTGAATAAAATGAAATTTAACATTTTTAAATTTCTGCCTATTGTGGAAAACTAGCATTTGTGACTTTTGTCTCATTTGGTTTGGTTCTGCCACAGACTCATTGTGTAGACATGGAAAAGTTGGACACAAAATCTTTAGTAAGATTCATATAATAAATTGGAAAAATATTAAACAATGAAGTAAGAGAGAGAAAGACTGTAAGAGTTTTTTAATTGCTACCTTTGTTTTACATGATAGGAAATGGGAAGGCATGATGATCTCTGGTCACTCTTCTACATGTTAGTTGAATTCGTTGTTGGTCAGCTACCTTGGCGAAAAATCAAAGACAAAGTAAGTTTTCTGTTTTATTTACAATATGTTGTTGATTTATGGCGAACGTTTATCTTAAATTTAAAACAATGCTAATGATTCTTTGACTTTTTAGAGACCGATAAAAAAGTATTGTCTTTTCTCCTGTATAGTTTTCTTGGTTGTAGCTCTTTCTGTGCCGGTGGCCTTGTTGGAGGCAGTGGTTGCCATGGGAACTCTGAGATCCACTACTGCTACATTTTAATAAATGCTCTTTTAAAAATTAAATTATTTTTTTCTCCATTTTGCTTCAGGAGCAAGTTGGTCTAATGAAGGAGAAGTATGATCACAAATTGATGTTAAAACACCTTCCCTCTGAGTTTAGAACTTTCCTTGATCACATTCTACAGCTTAAGTATGCAGATAAACCAGATTATGAGGTGAGTGAATGTCCATAGGTCAAATTAGCATGCAGCAATGTAGATTTTAATGGGAAGTGCAGATTCACAGGTCAAATTTATATGCTGAAATTAAGCTTGTAACATGAAGTGAATGTCCAAATGTGAAATTAGCATGCAGCGATGTAGCATGTAATGTGAAGTGAGTGTCCATAGGTCAAATTAGCATGCAGCAATGTAGCATGTAATGTGAAGTGAGTGTCCATAGGTCAAATTAGCATGCAGCAATGTAGCATGTAATGTGAAGTGAGTGTCCATAGGTCAAATTAGCATGCAGCGATGTAGCATGTAATGTGAAGTGAGTGTCCATAGGTCAAATTAGCATGCAGCGATGTAGCATGTAATGTGAAGTGAGT